>JAPKLY010001087.1:0-62061 GCA_026898435.1 Prunella vulgaris
GGATGCACAAGTTCACGAGCTTTTGGACAACAATGATGGCAGCTCAACTGGAAAGATGCCCGTAATCACCAGTTCTCTCCTGAAATTAATTGCATCCAAAGCTAAATCATCAGTTTCAGAAGCTGAGAAGCAAAGATTATATGATATCTTCAGCCAGTTGAAGTACAAATGTGCTTTCAAGATGTGTACTTTTGATAAGAACTTTAAAGGAAGTTGTGCAGAGAAACTCCGAATACTTGTTCTTTTTTATTGGTGATAAATAGAGTTGGACTCTAATCCTACGTTCATTACAGTCGGTATTTTTCAAAATGTATTCAAAATAAATGCATAAAAAGAATTGCCTCAGTCCCATCCTTTATAATATATTTTCTTATTGTATATAGTTTCGATGTGGGATAGGACCGATATCTGGCGAATTCAAAAAGATGAAGGACTGTCAGACAGCTGCACGACCATCCTGGCTAGCCGAGGCCAACCAGGAACGATCCTCTACTGCACACACAGGCTCGGAGACCCAAACCAGGAGGCTGTTAATCACGCTCTGATCGAGCAGCCATGGCTCATCAACCAGCCTTAGTTTCCTGTCTCCTTAGAAGTCAAGGATACAGAGGTACGAGCCTATAGAACAGATCCTGTTCAAGTAAGGTCGTGCCACATGGACGCTCTCTCGCCAATAATATCGATGTCTCATATGTCATATGATTCCGATGTGGGATAAGCATGCGAAAGAAGTATCGAGAAAATTAATGCTCTCTTATTAATACCCTCATAAATACAATATTTGCTGCGGCCCGTCTCTGTGGTGCCAAAATTTTGCGAAATCGTTTCCTGGTACAGTTTATATGATTCGTGCCAAAAATTAAATAAAATCTGACGATATTTTAAATGACTGTAATTTTATTCTGAATGCATGTGCTATTTGATTGGTGGAATATTATCATCCAAAGTGTGAATTTCCAGTCGTTGTTTTCAGATGGTGTTAACTTAAATTAAAGCCACTTTTGATTGAAGGAACTCACGTTGTAGATGGGATGTTTCATGAAATACGTCAACCACATGTTCGATGAAATGCCGGAATAAAATATATTTACATTGTATCTGCTCTCTGCCAGATGTCTATATATACTGATGATATGAGCATTCTTTGGTGATTCTGCTTCCCATTAGAACTGAATCACTTTGTTTTCGGGAATTTGTCGCGTTTTTTTGTTATATATATGTACACATCTCTTTGTTGCTTTCCTTTTTCACATTCTCTAACACATCTCCACTGAAATAAAGTCCATAAGATTTGCTTGATGAGGCACTTTTATGTCTGGTAGGCTGGACCAACTTTTATATGCGATTTTCCTTCATTTAAGTGAAGGTTGGATATTTGTAAGGTCCTTCCCTATATCTCCAATGCAAAATAGTTACTTCTTTATTTTGGTGATTTATTCTCTGAGGTTTTCCCATGTATTGTTCTTCTTTACTCCTTGAGTCATATTTCATTTTTGATTCACCAAGTCTGATGCTCCCCCTGCAGTTACCAATGGATAGTGATATTGACTTGGAGATCGTAGCTCAAATGAGTGAAGGCTTTAGTGGGGCGGACCTTCAAGCGCTTCTTTCGGATGCTCAATATGAAGCTGTTCACGAGCTTTTGGACAAAAATGCTGCTGCAGGTCAACGGGGAAAGATGCCTATAATAACCTAATCACTCTTGAAATCCATTGCATCCAAAGCTGAATCATCAGTTTCGGAAGCTGGGAAGCAAAGATTATATGATATCTACAGCTAGTTTCTTGATTCAAAACGATCAGTCGCTGCTCAGATCTCTTATATTGATGTACTTACGTGCTGACAAGAGATTTGAAAGGTGAATGAGCAACCTTAGCTTAAATCACTTGGAATCAAGATAGAACAAAAAATCATGTTTCATTAGCTTTGCCAAATGTTGTGGTTGGTTTTTTGTGGTTTCGGGCGCGTTGGAGAGGCTTCTGTGGCTCAACACAGCAAGAACATCAGCCCATTATTATAAAAAAGACGTAGACTGTCAAACAGCTGCTCGACCATCCAGGCTAGCTGAGGCCAAGGAACGATCCTTGGCTGCAAGACCCAAACCTGGAGGCTGTTAATCACGCTCTGATCGGGTAGCCATGGCTCATCAACCAGCCTTACAGAGTTAAGGTCGTGTCATTAGGACTCACCTTCGACCTTCATATTGTTGTCACTTATTTCATATATTGCCGATGGGATAATATGCAAAATCGATTCCTACCACAAGATTTCTTATATGATTCATATTAAAAAAGAAAAGAAAAAGGTGATAATTTAAATGATTGTAATTTAAGAAAAAATATTGTTTAACTCTGAATACTTGTATTTTTTTTATTAGTAATAAATAGAGTCAAACTCTAACCCCTTTTTAGTTGGAGTCGGTACTTTTAAGATGTATTCAAAATAAATTTATAAAATTTAAGGTATTTTAGAATACCTTTATGAGATTATTTGATTATCTGGACATGCCTATAGGAATAAGCTCGTACTAAATTGTCTCGTTGTCATCCTCTATATTATATTTTCTTATTGCATTTAGTTTCGATGTGGGATAGCATGTGAAGGAAGTGTGCAGAGAGAATAAATTAACTTATTGTTAAAGCAGTCTTTTTCCACCTTCAGAATCTGATTTTCGGAATCGAGCCATCTATATGTGATATCCTCATAGATGCAATCATCGTTGGGGTCTGTGTATATAGTGTCATATTAATATGCGAAATCTGCCACAAGATTTTTTATATGATTCATACAAAAAAAAAAGTGATGATTCAATACTTGTTTTTTTTGAATTAGTGATAAATAGAGTCAAACTTTAACCCCACTTTAATTGGAGTCGATACTTTTAAGATGCATTCAGAATAAATGTATAAAAATTTAAGGTATTTTAGAATATCTTCCTTAGATAATTTGATGATATTTACCTGCCTATAGGAATAAACTCGTATTAAATTGTCTCGTTGTCATCCTCTATATTATATTCTATTATTGCATTCAATTTCAATGTGGGATATCATGCGAAGGAAGTGCACAAAGAATTAATTACCTTATTGTTTAAGCAATCTCTCTCCCTCTTCCAAAATCTGATTCTCGGAATTAGGCCATTTATAATGTGAATATCCTTATAGATACAGTCTTTACTGGGGTCTATGTATATAGTGCCATAATAATATGCGAAATCGATTTCTACCACAAGATTTCTTATAAGATTCATACAAAAAAAAAAGGACGATAATTGAATACTTGTATTTTTATTAGTGACAAATAGAGTCGAACTTTAAACCCACTTGGAGTTGGTACTTTTAAGATGTATTCAAAATAAATGTATAAAAATTTAAGGTATTTTAGAATACCTTTTAAATTCTTTGATGATATGTACGTGCCTATAGAAATAAGCCCGTATTAAATTGTCTCGTTGTCATCCTCTATATTATATTTTCTTATTGCATTTAGTTTCGATGTGGGATAGCATGCGATGGAAGTGCACAGAGAATTAATTACCTTATTGTTTAAGCAATCTCTCTGCCTCTTTCAGAATCTGAAATAGGCAATTTATTATATAAATATCCTCATAGATACAGTTTTTGTTGGGGTCTGTGTATATAGTGCCATAATAATATGCGAAATCGATTCCTACCACAAGATTTTTTATATGATTCATACAAAAAAAAAAGACGATAACTGAATTTTTTTAAATTAGTGATAAATAGAGTCGAACTTTTACTCCACTTTAATTGGAGTCAGAATTTTAAGATGTATTTAAAATAAATGTATAAAAATTTAAGGTATTTTAGAATACCTTTGAGATTGTTTGATGCTTGCTTACGTGCCTATAGGAATAAACTCGTACAAAATTGTCTCGCTGCCATCCTTTATATTATATTTTCTTATTGCATTTAGTTTCGATGTGGGATAGCATGCGAATGAAGCGCGCAGAGAATTAATTACCTTATTGTTTAAGCAATCTCTCTCACCCTTCCAGAATCTGATTCTCGGAATCGAGCCATTTATTATGTGATATCCTCATAGATGCAGTTTTCGTTGGGGTCTGTGTATATAGTGCCATAATAATATGCGAAATCGATTTCTACCACAAGATTTCTTATAAGATTCATACAAAAAAAGGACGATAATTGAATACTTGTTTTTTTATTAGTGACAAATAGAGCCGAACTTTAAACCCACTTGGAGTTGGTACCTTTAAGATGTATTCAAAATAAACGTATAAAAATTTAATATATTTTAGAATACCTTTTAGATTTTTTTATGGTTTGTATGTGTCTATAGGAATAAGCCCGTACTAAATTGTCTCGTTGTCATCCTCTATATTTTATTTTCTTATTGCATTTAGTTTCGATGTGGGATAGCATGCGAAGGATGTACACAAAGAATTAATTACCTTATTATTTAAGCAATCTCTCTGCCTCTTTCAGAATCTGATTCTCGGAATTAGGCCATTTATTATATAAATATCCTCATAGATACAGTCTTCAATGGGGTCTGTGTATATAGTGCCATAATAATATGCGAAATCGATTCTAACCACAAGATTTCTTATATGATTCATACAAAAAAAAAAGTCGATAATTGATTTTTTTTTTATTAGTGATAAATAGAGTTGAACTTTTACCCCACTTTAATTGGAGTCAGAACTTTTAAAATGTATTTAAAATAAATGTACAAAAATTTAAGGTATTTTAGAATACCTTTGAGATTGTTTGATGCTTGCTTGTACGTGCCTATAGGAATAAGCTCGTACAAAATTGTCTCGCTGCCATCCTTTATATTATATTTTCTTATTGCATTTAGTTTCGATGTGGGATAGCATGCGAAGGAAGCGCGCAGAGAATTAATTACCTTATTGTTTAAGCAATCTCTCTCACCCTTCCAGAATCTGATTCTTGGAATCGGGCCCTTTATTATGTGAACATCCTCATAGATACAGTCTTATTTGGGGTCTATGTATATAGTGCCATAATATTAGGCGAAATGGATTCCTGCCACATGATTCATACAAAAAAAAAATAGGGATAATTGAATACTTGTTTTTTTATTAGTGATAAATAGAGTCGAACTCTAACCCCACTTTAATTGGAGTCGTTACTTTAATTCAAAATCTGATTCTCGGAATTAGGCCATTTATTATATAAATATCCTCATAGATACAATCTTCGTTGGGGGTCTGTATATATAGTGCCATAATAATATGCGAAATCGATTCCTACCACAAGATTTCTTATATGATTCATAAAAAATAAAAAAAAGACGATAATTGAATTTTTTTTATTAGTGATAAATAGAGTCAAACTTTTACCCCACTTTAATTGGAGTCTGTACTTTTAAAATGTATTTAAAATAAATGTATAAAAATTTAAGGTATTTTAGAATACCTTTGTGATTGTTTGATTCTTGCTTGTACGTGCCTATAGGAATAAGCTCGTACAAAATTGTCTCGTTGTCTTCTTTATATTATATTTTCTTATTGCATTTAGTTTCGATGTGGGATAGCATGCGAAGGAAGCGCGCAGAAAATTAATTACCTTATTGTTTAACAATTTCTCTCACCCTTTCAGAATCTGATTCTCGAAATCGGGCCCTTTATTATGTGAATATCCTCATAGATACAGTCTTCTTTGGGGTCTATGTATATACTGCCATAATATTAGGCGAAATGGATTCCTGCCACATGATTTATACAAAAAAAAAATAGCGATAATTGAATACTTGTTTTTTTTTATTAGTGATAAATAGAGTCGAACTCTAACCCCACTTTAATTGGAGTCGGTACTTTAATTCAGAATCTGATACTCGGAATTAGGCCATTTATTATATAAATATCCTCATAGATACAATCTTCGTTGGGGTCTGTGTATATAGTGCCATAATAATATGTGAAATCGATTCCTACCACAAGATTTCTTATATGATTCATACAAAAAAAAAGACGATAATTGAATTTTTTTCTATTAGTGATAAATAGAGTCGAACTTTTACCCCACTTTAATTGGAGTCAGAACTTTTAAGATGTATTTAAAATAAATGTACAATAATTTAAGGTATTTTAGAATACCTTTGAGATTGTTTGATGCTTGCTTGTACGTGCCTATAGGAATAAGCTCATACAAAATTGTCTCACTGCCATCCTTTATATTATATTTTCTTATTGCATTTAATTTCGATGTGGAATAGCATGCGAAGGAAGCACGCAGAGAATTAATTACCTTATTGTTTAAGCAATCTCTCTCACCCTTCCAAAATCTGATTTTTTAAATCGGGCCCTTTATTATGTGATGATATTTTAAATGACTCTAATTTTACTCTGAATGCATGTGTTATATGATTGGTGGAATCTTATCATCCAAAGTGTGAATTTCCAGTAGTTGTATTTATATAGCGATAACTTAAATTAAAGCCACATTTGATTGAAGGAACTCACGTCGTAGATGGGATGTTTCATGAAATATGTCAACCACATGTTCGATGAAATGTCCTAATCAAATCCTTTCACCGCAATTTAGGCCCCCTCCCCTCTGTGTTTATACGTTGATTATTTATTTACATGATATATGTTTGTAGGATAACTAATATAAATATTAGATTAGTATACTACAGGTAGCACATGTGATGTAGAGCTCTCTCGGTTGTTTTTTCTCCAAAATATATTTGTATTAACCCCACAATTGGAGTTGGTATTTTTAAGATGTATTCAAAATAAATGTATAAAAATTTAAGGTATTTTAGAATACCTTTTTGAGTTTATTTGATGATTTATGTGTACGTGCCTATAGGAATAAGCTCGTACTAAATTGTTTCGCTGGCATCCTCTATATTATATTTTCTTATTGCATTTAGTTTCTATGTGGGATAGCATGCGATATTTCTTATAAGAAGGAAGTCTCAAGAGAATTAACTATCTCTGTTATCATACAGTCTTCGTTGGGGTCAGTGTATATGGTGCCATAGTAATATATGCGATCAATTCGTGCCACAAGATTTCTTATATGATTCATACAAAAAAGAGAAGACGAGAATTTAAATGATTGTAATTTAAGCAGAAATATTGTTTAACTCCGAATACTTGTTTTTTTATTAATGATAAATAGAGTCAAACTCTAACCTCATTTTAGTTGAAGTTGGTACTTTTAAGATGTATTCAAAATAAATGTATAAAAATTTAAGGTATTTTAGAATACCTTTATGAGATTATTTGATGATTTATCCGTACGTGCCTATAGGAATAAGCTCGTACTAAATTGTCTCGTTGTCATCCTCTACATTATATTTTCTTATTGCTTTTAGTTTCGATGTGGGATAGCATGCAAAAAAAGTGCGCAGAGAATTAATTACCTTATTGTTTAAGTAATCTTTCTCTCCCTTTCAGGATCTAATTCTTGGAATCGGGTCATTTATTATGTGAATATCCTCATAGATATCGTCTTTGTTGGAGTCTGTGTATATAGTGTTATAATAATATGCGAAATCGATTCCTACCACAAGATTTCTTATATGAATCATACGATGATAATTGAAAACTTATTTTTTTATTAATTATAAATAGAGCCGAACTCTAACCCAACTTTAATTGGAGTCGGTACTTTAAAGATGTATTCAAAATAGATGAATAAAAATTTAAGGTATTTTAGAATACTTATTAGTCTGTTTGATGATCTGTACGTGCCTATAGGAATAAGCTCGTACTCAATTGTCTCGTTGCCATCCTTTATATTATATTTTCTTACTGCATTTAGTGTCGATGTGAGATGGCATGCGAAGGAAGTGCGCAGAGAATTAATTACCTTATTGTTTAAGCAATCTCTCTCCCCCTTCCAGAATCTAATTCTTGGAATCGGGCATTTATTATGCGAAATCTATTTCTGGTACAAGATTTCTTATGTGATTCGTACCATATTTTAAATTGACTATAATTTAAGCAAAACGTTGGCGTAATTCCATACACATATGCTATTTGATTGGTGAATCTTTATCATTTGAAGTGTGAATTTCTAGTCATTGTTTTGATTGAAGGAACTTGCGTTTAGAAGGATGGGATGTTCCATGAAATATGTCAACCTCATGTTTGATGAGATTCTCCAGTCATAACCTTTCAACTTAATGTTGATTCCCTCTAGTTTTATACCTTCAATTAATTATTACTCCGTTCCTTTCAGGACAACTTTATTAACCCGAACACACGAATAAAAGAAAATTAAACATGTAAATTTAAAATTAAATAATAAGATAAAAAAAATTTAAGTGCTTATAAAAGTAGAGTTGGAACGTCTAAATAAGACAAGTGTGAAGTAATATTATTTAATCTAGATTTTTTACGAGTTATGAGCATGGTTGTCCAATGCTTTGCATATTAATTAACATGCTAATTTGACATTATAATTTAAATGTTTGTAATTTAACTAGAAATATTGTTTAACTCAAAATACTAGTTTTTTTTTTATTGATGATAAATAGAGTCGAATTCAAAATAAATTTATAAAAATTTAAAGTATTTTAAAATACCTTTCATTATATGAGAATTTAGTGAATTGTACGAGATTTATACGAATAAGCCCGTACAAAGTTGTCTCACTCCCGTCCATTATATTATATATTTTCTTATTGCATACAGTTTCGATATGGGATAGCACGTAAAAGAAGTGCACAGATAATTAGTAAGGGTGTAAAGTTAGTAACTTGAATATTCAAAAAGATAAAAGGACTGTGATTACATTTACATCTTACTCCATATAATAAATAAAGAAAAAATACGCATAATTTCATACTGACATTTGGGCCTGGATTCTCCGCCGGCTTAAATGAATTTGGGCTTTCGAGAACTGGCTAAAGCCCAAAAAAAAAGATGAAGGACTGTCAGACAGCTGCTCGACCATCCTGGCTAGCCGAGGCGAACCAGGAACGATCATCTACTGCACACACAGGCTTGGAGACCCGAACCGGGAGGCTGTTAATCACACTCTGATAGGGCAGCCATGGCTCATCAACCAGCCTTAGTTTCCTGTCTCCTTAGAAGTCAAGGATACAGAGGTACGAGCCTATAGAACAGATCCTGTTCAAGTAAGGTCGTGCCCATTATCCTTGCTCTCGCCTTCTATATTGTTGTCTTTTATTTCATATTTTGTCGATGTGGGATTGTTATGCAGAATAAGTGTATACAAGATAAACAGTCATATTATTAATAAACAATCTTTCGCTGCTCTCCCTTTCAGAATCTGATGCCTTCTCTACGAAGTGGAAATGTGGCGCCAAATGTTATGCGAAGTTGATTTCTCATATGATCCATGCCACAAAATGTGGCGACTTCAAAATATTGGCGTAAACTGTAGGAATACAACATTTATGATATAATCTGAATGTATTTGCTACTTCATAGGTGAATCTTATCATCTAAAGTGAGGGGTTTTTTTTTATTGTTTTAGATGGCGATATCAGTGGTTTTCAATTCATCTACAAGCTAATGAACTTGCATTTAAAAAGGTGAAGATGGGATGTTTCATGAAATATGTCAACCACATGTTTGATGAAATGCCCCAACCAAATCCTTTCACAGCAATTTAGGCCCCCTCTGCGTTTATACGTTAATTATTTATTTACATGATCTATGTTTGTAGGATAACTAATATAAATATTTGATTAGTATTACTGCAGGTAGCACATGTGATGTAGAACTCTCTCGGTTGCTTTTTCTCCAAAATATATTTGTATTTTATTTGCTCTCTGCCAGATGTCTATATATACTGATGATATGAGCATTCTTTGGTGATTCAAGATTCTGCTTCCATTAGAACTGAATCACTTTGTTTTCGGGAATTTGTCGCATTTTTGTTATAATATTTGCTTGATGCGGCACTTTTACATTTGAGCAAACTTTTATTTCGCTATTTTCCTTCATTTTAGTAAAGGTTGGATATTCACAAATCACAAGGTCCTTCAGGTTTATTCCAATGAGGTTATTTTGATTCTTTATTTTGGTGAGTTATTCCAATGAGGTTTTCCCATATGTTGTTTTGAGTCATATTTCGTTTTTGATTCACCTAGTCTGATGCTCACATTGCAGTTACCAATGGATAGTGATATGGACTTGGAGATCGTAGCTGAAAGGAGTGAAGGCTTTAGTGGGGCGGACCTTCAAGCGCTTCTTTCGGAAGCACAGCTTGGAGCTGTTCACGAGCTTTTGTACAACAATGATGGCAGCTCGACTGGGAAAGATGCCTGTAATACCAATACACTCTTGAAATTCATTGCATCTGAAGCTGAGAAGCAAAGATTATATGATATCTACAGCTAGTTTCTTGATTCAAAACGACCATTGGCTGCTCAAGTCTTTAATATTGATGTACTTACGTGCAGACAAGAGATTTGAAAGGCAAACGAGCAACCTTAGCTTAAGTCACTTGGAATCAAGACAGAACAAAAAATCATATTTCATTAGCTTTGCCAAATGTTGAGGTTGGTTTTTTGTGGTTTCGGGCGTGTTTAGATGGAGAGGCTTCTGTGGCTCGATGAAAATGTGCTACCATGAATGCAAATTGGATTAGATTTAAAGTTTGATGGGCTAATGTTATCAAGTGAAAAGCAGGAATTTTCAATCATTTTCATCAGATGGTTTCTGCACTCTATTCAGCTTCATGAATATATGCACTTTTCCTGTTAATCTGTGATCAAAACAACCTCTTGTTCATTTGATCTAGCCGATGGCCAACCAGGAACGATCATCTACTGCACACACAGGCTCGGAGGCCCCCTAAAAATGTAAGGCTGGTCCAAAAAGATAAGGACTGTCAGACAGCTGCTCGACCATCCTGACTAGCCGATGGCCAACCGGGAACGATCATCTACTGCACACACAGGCTCGGAGACCCGAACCGGGAGGCTGTTAATCACGCTCTGATCGGGCAGCCATGGCTCATCAACCAGCCTTAGTTTCCTGTCTCCTTAGAAGTCAAGGATACAGAGGTACGAGCCTATAGAACAGATCCTGTTCAAGTAAGGTCGTGCCAATTATCCTTGCTCTCGCCTTGTATATTGTTGTCTTTTATTTCATATTTTGTCGATGTGGGATTGTTATGCAGAATAAGTGTATACAAGATAAACAGTCCTATTATTAATAAACAATCTTCGCTGCTCTCCCTTTCAGAATCTGATGCCTTCTCTACGAAGTGGAAATGTGGTGCCAAATGTTATGCGAAGTTGATTTTTCATATGATCCATGCCACAAAATGTTGCGACTGCAAAATATTGGCGTGAAGTGTAGGAATAGAACATTTATGATGTATAATCTGAATATATTTGCTATTTCATAGGTGAATCTTATCATCTAAAGTGAGGGTTTATTTTTTCATTGTTTTAGATGGTTATAGCAGTGATTTTCGATTCAACTACGAGCCACTTTTGCTAATGAACTTACATTTAAAAAGGTAAAGATGGGATGTTCCATTGATATTTTCAACCACATGTTTGATGAAATGCCGAGTGAAATCCTTTCGAAGTAATTTTGGCTCCCTCATGCGTTTATGGTTATAAATTGATTATGTATTTGCGTGATTTATATTTGCAGCATAACTTATATAATATTTGTTTAGGTAGCACAATTTGATGTAGGGCTCTGTCATTGTTTCTTCTCCTGTATCTGGATGACAACTTGATTCCTACTTTAATAATTTATATATGTGCATCTAGATGATAATTTGATTCCCACTTTAATAATTCAGATATGTACATGTAGAGGGATTAATACCAAAATTGTCCCATAACTTTTTCACTTTTTCGATTTGGTACATAACTATGTAATATTTCAATTTAGTCTCATAACAATTCAAATCTAACCAAAATAATCTCAAGTCGCCGGAAATGACATAAAACGACGTCATTTTATTCATGTGTCGTGTGAGTCAATTCCGCCGGAAAGGACCCACTTTTTATTGTGTTTTGTAATGTGAATTTTTTAATGTTGCATTATGTAATATACTCTTTATTTTTGTTGAAATATGTAACTCACCCTTATATTTTCTTATTGCATTTAGTTTATATGTGGGATAGAATGCGAAAGAAGTGCACAGAGAATTAATTATCTTATTGTTTAAGTAATCTCTCTCCCCCTTCCAGAATTTGATTTTAAGAATTTGGCCATTTATTATGTGAATGTCCTCATGGATACCGTCTTCCTTGGACTCTGTATATATAGTGCCATAATAATATATGCGAAATCGATTCCTACTACAAGATTTCTTATATGATTCATACCAAAAAAAAGACGATAATTGAAAACTTGGTTTTTTTATTAGTGATAAATAGAGCCGAACTTTAACCCCACTTTAATTGGAGTCAATACTTTTAAGATGTATTCAAAATAAATGTATAAAAATTTAAGGTATTTTAGAATACCTTTTAATTGTTTGTGTGATCTGTACGTGCCTATAGGAATAAGCTCGTACTAAATTGTCTCACTGCAATCCTTTATATTATATTTTCTTATTACATTTAGTTTCGATGTGGGATAGCATGCGAAGGAAGTGTGCAGACAATTAATTACCTTATTGTTTAAGCAACATCTCTTCCTCTTCCAGAATTTGATTCTTGAAATCGGGTCATTTATTATGTGATTATCCTCATAGATACATTTTTCTTTGGGTTCTGCATATATAGTGCCATAATAATAGGCGAAATCGATTCCTACCACAAGATTTCTTCTGTGATATGATTCATATAAGAAGGCTATAATTGAAATTTTGTTTTTTTATATTAGTAATAAATAGAGTCGAACTCTAACCCCTCTTTAATTGGAGTCTGTACTTTTAAGGTGTATTCAAAATAAATGTATAAAAATTTAAGGTATTTTAGAATACCTTCCTGAGATAATTTGATGATCTGTACGTGTCTATAAGAATAAGTCGTACTAAATTGCCTCGCTGCCATCATCTATATTATATTTTCTTATTGTATTTAATTTCAATGTGGGATAGCATGCGAAGGAAGTGCATAGAGAATTAATTACCTTATTTTTTAAGCAATCTCTCTCCCTCTTCCAGAATCTGATTCTCATAATTGGGCCATTTATTATGTGAATATCCTCATAGATACAGTCTTCGTTGGAGTATGTGTATATAGTGCCATAATAATATATGTGAAATCGACTCTTACCACAAGATTTCTTATATGATTCATACCCAAAAAAAAGATGATAATTGAAAACTTGTTTTTTTATTAGTGATAAATAGAGCTGAACTTTAACCCCACTTTAATTGGAGTCGATACTTTTAAGATGTATTCAAAATAAATGTATAAAAATTTAAGGTATTTTAGAATACCTTTTAGATTGTTTGAGGATCTGTACGTGCCTATAAAAATAAGCTCGTACTAAATTGCTTCGTTGTCATCCTTTATATTATATTTTCTTATTGCATTTAATTTCGATGTGGTATCGCGAAGGAAGTGCGCAGAGAATTAATAACCTTATTGTTTAAGCAACATCTCTCCCTTTTCAAGAATTTGATTCTCGGAATAGGGTCATTTACTCTGTGAAAATCCTCATAGATACAATCTTCTTTGGGTTCTGTGTATATAGTGCCATAATAATAGGCGAAATCGATTCCTGCCGCAAGATTTATTATATGATTCATATAAAAAAAAGGCGATAATTGAAAATTTGTTTTTTTTATTAGAAATAAATAGAGTCGAACTCTAACCATTTTAATTGGAGTCAGTACTTTTAATATGTATTCAAAATAAACGTATAAAAATTTAAGGTATTTTAGAATACCTTTTATCTGTTTGATGATCTGTACGTGCCTATAAGAATAAGCTCGTATTAAATTGCCTCGCTGCCATTCTTTATATTATATTTTCTTATTCCATTTAGTTTCGATATGGGAGAACATGCGAAGGGAGAAATTAATTACCCTATTGTTTAAGCAACATGTCATGAAAAGTGCATATATAGGAGATGAAGCTGAATAGAGTGCAGAAACCATCTAATGACAATGATTGAAAATTCCTGCTTTTCACTTGGCCCATCAAACTTTAAATCTAATCCAATTTGCATTCTTGGTAGCACATTTTCATCGAGCCACAGAAGCCTCTCCATCTACACACGCCCAAAACCACAAAAAACCAACCACAACATTTGGCATAGCTAATGAAATATGAATTTTTTGTTCTGTCTTGATTCCAAGTGACTTAAGCTAAGGTTGCTCTGTTTGCCTTTCAAATCTCTTGTCTGCACGTAAGTACATCAATGTAAGAGATCTGAGCAGCAACTGGTCGTTTTGAATCAAGAAACTAGCTGTAGATATCTTTGCTGCTCAGCTTCTGAAGCTGATGATTTAGCTTTGTGATAAAAAATATTAGGCTGGTCCAAAAAGATAAGGACTGTCAGACAGCTGCTCGACCATCCGGGCTAGCCGATGGCCAACCAGGAACGATCATCTACTGCACACACAGGCTCAGAGACCCGAACCGGGAGGCTGTTAATCACGCTCTGATCGGGCAGCCATGGCTCATCTAAAGTGAGTTTTTATTTTTTTTCATTGTTTTAGATGGTTATAGCAGTGATTTTCGATTCAACTACAAGCCACTTTTGTAATGAACTTACATTTGAAAAGGTGAAGATGGGATGTTCCATTGTTATTGTCAATCACATGTCTGATGAAACGCCCAATCAAATTCTTTCATAGTAATTATTTTGGCTCCCTCATGCGTTTATGGTTATAAATTGATTATGTATATGCGTGATTTATATTTGCAGCATAACTTATATAATATTTGTTTAGGTAGCACAATTTGATATAAATCTCTCATTGTTTTTTCTCTGTCTGGATGACAACTTGATTCCCACTTTAATAATTTATACATGTGCATCTGAATGATAACTTGATTCCCACTTTAATAATTTAGATATGTGCATGTGGATGACAACTTGATTCCCACTTTAATAATTCAGACATGTGCATGTGGATGACAATTTGGTCCCAATAATTTAGGCAAGTGCAAATAATTTCAAATAGAAAACTAAGACTACATGAAATAGAAAAAAATACATTAATTAAGATTACATGAAATTAAAATCACACAGCATTATATGCTTACAGCCCTATATGAAATTGAAATCACAGAAATTTGAAAACTCACAACTCGAAAACTAAAATACATAAAGCAAAGTACATTAACTATTTAAAATACTCCCACATATTTTGTTTTGTCTCTTCTTCTGATGGAGTTAAGTGATTTTTTGCTAACAATTCCATCAATAAATCATGCTTGTCTTGTCTCCTTCAAAATCGAGTTCCTCCTTTGTCAATTTCTTCATCGATTCAACTTCAGTGTTTCTAGTGATTCTTAATCCACATATTTTGTCAAAAACTTCAGGAGAACAAACAGATTTTGATGGTTTGACTTTTTTTATCATATATCTACATGTAGGAAGTGAAATAGTTGAACTGTCACTGCCAGTAGTTTCTTAATCTCTTTGAACTGTTACCATGTCTTTTCATCTTCAACATGAAAACGTGTAAACTCATTGTCGAATTCAGTTGTAGTTCTCACTTGGAATGTTTACTCTTAACTTCATTAAACACATGCGATTCCAGAAACTTCGATCCATCTGCTGCGTAAATGGTATGAGTTGTCATCTTGTTCATCATCTTGTTGGCTCATTCCACTTCATTTTCGACCATATACTTTCTTGCAAGAAGCAACCCACTTATTGACATTCTCATTAAGTCATTTAAAACTACATTTCATTGAATCAAGGTTTTTTTTTTGGAAAAATTATAAAATAGTTTACAAAATTGACATTAATTACTAATTGGTTCTGTGTAGAAAAAAAATGTTTTTTATGCAGGAAAAAAATATATTTTTGTGCAAATATTGTGAACCAATTTATAAATATAGCCACTTTTTTTAACCAATACGCAAATGCCTTTTTTTTATCTCTATATGATTTCTTTTAGCAATGTGATATTGTTCATAGGTTCGTGCCTACAATGTGTATTACAAGAACTATAGCGTAGAATTTTAGAGAATTCGAAATCCTATATCAAAATCTAAATGAAAAAATAAAAATTTCAACACATCCTGAGCATTTTGGATAAACCCTAAGCCCACAATGTGTCAATCCTCTAAATTTTGCAGACGGAATATCTTCACTACAAAAATTCAAGCTACCGTTAGGGCTACATCTTCTTTCACATGCCAAGCAGTTTTCTCCGTCTTTTGATGTGTCTCTCGAAAAAAAAATTGCGAGAAACTTTTCAGATTGAACTGGTTCAAAGATAAGAATTTGGTTAAGATTTGGAGAATATTGATAATTTAGATAATCTTGAGAATTTGGATAATCTTAAGAGTTTGGATAATTTGAAGAATAGGGATAATTTTGGGAGTTTGGAAATCTTAAGAGTTTGGATAATTTGAAAAATAGGGATAATTTTGGGAGTTTGGAAAATCTTATAGGTTCAAAAAAAAGTGAAAATTGTGATAATTTTGAGAATTTGAATAATTTTGAGAATTTGGATAATTTGGATCCATAATAGAAAATTAGAAGATAAAACAAATGGGGACAAAAGAGAGAAAATAATTTTATTTTGAAATATTTCAATATTAATGTCTATTAATAAAAAAAAATTCTCGAATTTTGATATATATATATATATATAAGATAATATCTTAAATTAAAAATCTAAATTCTATCTAAATAATATATACGCAACCAATAAAACTTGACACATGTAACATTATATCTTCAAAATAGTCTACAATCTTGGGTTGTGCTATCACAAGGTCGTGACAGTGTATTAAGTAAGATAGAAATTAAAAAAAGTATATAATAAATGATCGATAGTATATAAAAACTAGTATTTTAAAAAAATATAATAGGTGTATTACAAGAATTATAGTACTTCGTATCATAAATAAAGAATAATCACATTCAATGACATTCTGGCATTTGGGCCTTCAATTAACATGGGCTTTCGAGAACTAAGCCCCAAAAGAAAAAAAAAAAAGATGGACTGTCAGACAGCTGCTTGACCATCCTGGCCAGCCGAGGCGAACCAGGAACGATCCTCTACTGCACACACAGGCTCGGAGACCCGAACCAGGAGGCTGTTAATCACGCTCTAGTCGAGCAGCCATGGCTCATCAACCAGCCTTAGTTTCCTGTCTCCTTAGAAGTCAAGGATACAGAGGTACGAGCCTATAGAACAGATCCTGTTCAAGTAAGGTCGTGCTAGCTATCCTTGCTCTTGCCCATTATATTTTTATTTCTTATTTCCTCCAGTTTCGATGTGGGACAGTTATGCAAAGAATGGCTTGTTAATACTATGTTTGGCTCCTTGTGCGTCTCTCACTCTCTCCCTCCCTTCCAGAATCTGATTCCTTCCCCACAAAGAGGGAATACGGTGCCACATATTATGCCAAATCCATTTCTGATACAAAATTTCTTATCACAAAACCTGACGATGTTTTAATTGATTGTAATTTGAGCAAAAGGTTGTAGTATTTGTGTAGAAATACAAAATACATATGCTATTTGATTGGTGGATCTTATGTAAAATTTCCAGTCATTGTTTTTTAGTTGGTGTTATGAGTGATTTTAGCTTCAATCACAAGCCACTTTTGGTCGTATTGGTGAAGATGGGATGTTCCATGGAATATGCCTACCACATGTTCGATGAAATGTCATAACCATGCTTTCACTATAATCTTGGCCCCGTCTGTTGTTATGCATATTATTTACTTCATCTAGATTTGTAGCATAATTAATATTAGTATAAAATAGTACAGCCACCACATGTGATGTAGACCTCTGTCATTGTTCTTCTCCAACATTTATTTATGTTAGTTTATAATTCATTGAAAATAAATAGGAAATTTTATTTTTCTTGTTTTATATGATGAGAATAGTAAATCTTGTATATCTTATAGTAATATAAATCACACTCTCAGAACTCAGAAGTAAGTTGCTACACATGCACAAGTACACGTGCATACTAGTAATAATATTTGTGTTTATTAATAGTATAAATAAATACTTTTCTCTGTTTTTAAAATTACATTTAATTTAAAATTTTGAATTCGTAGAAATGTACTCTCTTCGTTCCACTATATGTTACTCATTACTTTTTGGCACACAAATTAAAGTAAAAGTGAAAAGATATAAGTGATGTTATGGAATGTGAAAAACTAACGAGAATAGTGAAAAAAGTAATAAAGATAATAAAAGAATATATAATAATTTTTAAAAATAAAAAAGTAAATGAGAAATATACAATGAGATGGGAAAAATAACAAAATAAAAAATATATGACGAAAAAATATTGAGAATAGTGAAAAAATGTAATAAAAAATATATAATAATTTTTAGAAAATAAAAAAATAAATGAGAAATATATAATGAGACGGCAAAAATAATAAAATAAAATATATATTGTGGAAAGGATGGAGTATTAAATTAGTTCATTCATTCGTATCATGTCTAATAGTCTCTTTGAAATAAACTTTTGAATAATGACGTATCCTAAAGTTATATTTTTCCTTTTCCTTTTCCTTTTTGTTAAAAACAACTTTTAGAAAAAATCACACCCCATTTAGAAAAGTACAAAGTGACGGCTTCTAAAGTAACGTGAATGGACTTTCAATATATTGAATACATTTAAAATTGTCAAAATGACTAAAGTTAGTAAATATGCTTCTAGAGAAATATTCTAAATAGTTAATCCAGGAGAATTAATAGTGTATTGTTTGAAAAAAAAAATTAAAATATTGTAAAATAATGAAGTATTTTGTAAACAGTTAATTTTTTTCTAAAAAAACAAAAATTAGTTTTAAGCCGTCTAACTTTTTTAAATGATTATTTGATCAATTCAAATATTTTTTTTTCCCTAAAAATCGCACTTTTTAACTTGCAATTGAGAATAGATTGCAAACACCCTCATGGTTAAAATGACCAATCAAACACGAGGGAATGAAGTTATGCAACTCACACTCTAATCTATATAGATGAGAATAAAAATAGAATGAGCGTCGGATGTATTTCATGATAGATGTGCTTTCAAATTGTTTGAAATATTTAATTGAATATTAAATATTTGAGTATTTAATTGGTATTATTTGATTAATTATATAAAAAATATTAAAATTAATTTCTCAAAAATTTATTATTTCGAGTGTGTCTCACTTATAAAGTAGATAAAATTAATATATTCAAACTCACAAAACAAAGGTGAGTGAGAAATTGAGTCAAAGATTATGGGAGATATAAGGTTGACTTGGAGATAATTTTTGGAGTATCTGAAAACTTGAAGATAATTAAGGGAAATATAAGGTTGACTTGAAGATAATTCGTGGAGTATTTGGGGACTTAGTGAACTAACTTCTAACCACAACTAACATTTATCGATAAAAAAAAAAGTTGAAATACCACATTGGAAAATGAGAATATTAATATACATAATATTAGTATGACTACAATGAAAGATATCAAACTATAAGGTAGTGTTTGTTTTCGTCTGGATGTGGATGTAGCACATTCGCATGGAAAAAAAATGGATGGGGCAAATCCTATGAATAGTAAATTTGTGTTTGGTTTGAATTGGATATGGTAGGGATGATAGAACTTTATGTCAAATCAATACTCTTTAGAGATGATGATGTTATTATTTTATTATTGTTAATTAGTAGAGTAATGATTGAATGATTGTATATTAATGAAAATAGTAAGTTTCGTGCATCAAGTGCACCACGTAATTCAAGTGTATTTTTAAAAAGTTACACCATTTATTACTTAAAAGTTACACAAAGTATTACTGAAAAGTTACACCATTAAAGACACATTTTTCAGTAATAATATGTGTGACTTTTCAGTAGTATTTTTGTGTAACTTTTTTAAAATGAACTTGAGTTGCACGGTGCATACAAGACTAAGGCTAGTGAAAAAGAGATAAATAAAATATATATTTGATATGTAAAATAAAGTTGATGTGATTGTTATTGAATTATGTGAAATAGGTTTGTAGATGTATAATAGGGAGGGAATGAATGTGTATTTTGGATGAGACTGCAAATCCAAAAAATGGATGAGATAGAGAAAAATTCATCCCCCATTCAGATATGTCCATCTGTAAACAAACACTCCCTAATTAATTGATTGACAATCAAAACTGCCATGCGCGAGCTGAGCTGCGCCCGTGGACTTGGATCTTGAATTTTGATAATTGGATTTTTGGTGTACTTGGGACTGTTGCCCATCTATTTTTATAGAATACAAAAAATTTGTGGGTCCAGCCCAATTAATTCGGCAATGGATCTGGTCCCTACTGGAAATTGACTTCATTGTACAAATTCATTAAATCTGAAGCTAACTCATGAATGACTCCATACTGACTCATCACTAGATGGATTCAATGTATCTATAGTTGACTCTGTACTGATTCATCTCTGACTCTTTTTGTAGTAGCAAAAAATTGTGTGAATTAGCTAAAACCGAAGGTCAACTTGATTGTAATCAATATACGACAGTTGACTAACGACAATCAGCATTAATTGTGGACATTTTTTTTTTTCCGATTATGAGCGGTTCACCTATAAATAGGTGTCCTCAGACATTCCTCTACATATACATCTCGAACCTCAACATATAGAACTTTAAGATAACAGTCCAGTTAAGAACGTCATTCTGTTCGCCGATACTACAAGTCATGCAGTGTTGCACACTTGAAGACATTGTCGTTTTATTTTTTGGAGCGTTATTCTAAATCGAAGAGCATTGTTGGGAAATATTCACAGTTCTCCTTGAATCGACACAATATGTTCTTTTGTAGTTTTATTTTATTTTTGTGTAATTCTTTTATTCTATTCTTAAAGCCCATCTCACTTTTTTTTTCCTTATCAAGACTACCAAATAATTGTTTTGGGATTAAGGGGGTCGTGGGAAGTCATGACTTTGAAATCCTGAGATGTGAAAACCTTGATGAATAGTAAAAGTGTGTATTTGTTTTGGAATTTTAGTAGGGTAGAATGTTACTTTATGTCAAATCAAAGTGTGATAATGATTGATATTATAGGTATAATAATAGGTATAATATGTATTTTATGAGTGTTGTGTTGGAAAGAATAATAATAGGTTTAATAGGTATTTTTAGGTGTGTATTGAGTTTGGGATGTGAAATCCGGATATTACATCCCAAACTCGTGTAAAAACGTGATCGCAAAGTCCTACGTCCATCCGTGCTAGTCCCAAAACAAACATAATCTTTTCCCTTTTTCGTTAATTTGATTTTACCCAAAACTAAGCCAAAATATGTAGAGATTCGGTGTTTGTCGATCCAACCCGCCTCTTTGTATTCGGGTCGGGTAATAAGATTCGGCGTCGCATCAGTAACTAACTGTCGTCTCTCTATCTGCCTATTCTGTATATATACGATCCATACAAAAAACATTTTTGCTATTTAGCTTTGTTCTTGTTGCATCAGTTTATCTCCCTATTGCTGGCGGCATCGTACCGGAACCTGACGTCATGGCCGGATCAACCGCCGACGCGCTATCTAAACTCAACATCGACGATTGGGCTGCCGCCGCGCCAAATCTCGGGAAAAATCATTCGCTCCTCTCTCCTGATCAGGTTTGCATTTCCTTTCGTCGGAATCGGTGAATTTTACTTTTCTAAGTCTGGCTACGGTTGAGTTGTGTGTGGATGTGGTTTATGATGCTTTTTTGGGATCTATGTGTAGGTTGAGTTGGCGAAGGTGCTGTTGGAACTGAATCAGGCTCACTTGTTCGAGCATTGGCCGGAGCCTGGTGTTGATGATGATGAGAAGCGTGCTTTCTTCGATCAGGTGATGCCGGAATATTGTGAAGTTTCTTTAGTTTGAGTTGTCATTTTGTTGGATCGATTTGTGAGATGAATCCATTTCTGTTGGTTTATGTGGGTGAAACGTTATGGTTGAGATCTTGTTGTAGTTGATTAGCGAGTTTCTACCTAAAACATGTTTTTCAATTTTTACCTAGTTCGATTCTCTACTAAAGAACCTTGCACTTCAATTCAAACTTGTTATTGACTGCTAACTTTGGTATCTAATCATGCTTGATCTCAAGTTGGGAGTTAGCTTGAGATATATTTGAGCGGAGTTTATTATTTTGTTAAGGTTTATATAATTTTTTTGTTCATTTTCACTAAATAACAGACAAAATTTTCATCTTTTTACATATTAGTGTTTCAATACTTCTTATGATTTATTGGGTTTTTGGTGTTCTCTATAGTCTTTGTGATTTATGTCAATATCTTGAAAAGTTAAATTATTTAAATTATAATAATATATTTCTCAATCATAGTGCAGCATGTCCTTTATTATTATTGTTTGACTGTCACTTTCTCTTATTGGCCCTTTTCTGTCCTCCTTTCTGCTTAAATGCTTCTCCATTTCTTTATCTTGAAAATAATTTTTGTAGGAGAGTTGATTATTAACTAGTTTGTTTTTCACTGTTCCCCCAGGTTGCTCGGCTTAATGCAAGTTATCCTGGTGGTCTAGCATCGTACATCAAAACTGCCAGGGAACTTTTGGCAGAGTCAAAGGCTGGAAAGAACCCATATGATGGATTTTCTCCATCTGTAAGTTTCACCATGACTCTGTAATTTGCTAAAGATTTAACAAATGCAAATGCAAATTTCATTGTCTCTGGAGTTCTAGTAAAGAAGTTCTGCTTAACTCTTCACTTGATTGGATTAAAATATCTTTATCCAAACAAATTGTTTATTTGGAGAATTTTATTCCTGACTGTTGATTTTATTCTGTTCCTTCATTTGGTTTTATAGCATACTCAATCAATTATTCTAAAGAGATTGACCTGTCTCTCATATTCATCTAAAATTACATTTTCTCCTACATGTTAAAAATCACCGGCACTGAACTGTGATATTATCTGTTTAAAAGGTCCCATCTGGTGAAAATTTGACTTTTGGTGAAGAAAATTTCATTCAATATGAAAATGCTGGTGTCAGAGAGGGGAGGAAGGCTGCATTTGTGCTTGTTGCTGGGGGCCTTGGAGAGCGTCTTGGTTACAATGGTGTTAAGGTAAGACAATGATGTGAGATATTTTCTAGGATTCTATGCAGTATCTTAGTCTGGTGTCAATCATCTCCTTATCTGTAGTTTATATTCTTTGGTCATTAAGAAACTTATCAAGTGCTTATACGTGGAAAGGTTCTACTTCAGTACTTTTGACCAAAGTATCCTTGCCCTTGCAGGTGGCTCTGCCATTAGAGACTACTACAGGGACTTGTTTCATACAGCACTACATTGAATCTATACTTGCCTTGCAAGAGGCCAGCTGTAGGTTAGCTGAAGGTTTGTACATTGTTGGCCTTATCTGAGCTATTTCTAACATCTTGAACTCCATCAAGGCTGAGAACTTTTATATTGAATCAGTTATTCATGGTGATATACTTACAAGACATTTTTCTTACATTTAATTAATTAAATACTCCCTCCGTCCCAGGACTACTTCATAGTAGTCCTGGGCACGCGAACCAAGGAAAAGTGAGTATGTGAGTGTAAAGTTAAATAATAAAATAAGAAAAAATGTACTTTGTTGACTTTTGTGAGTGTAAAAAATTTCCTTTTTAGGTGTGTGAAAGTAGATTTGAGACGTCCAAATAAGGAAAGTGTGAAAGTAGTTTTGGGACGGAGGGAGTAGTATTTTTACAGTGTTGACACATGGAAAATTTGATAACATTCTACTTGGCTGGGTTAAGCTTCGGGGTTGTTAGAAATTCAGTTTCAGCAGTAGTATTTGATATTCAAGTTTTAGGCCATAGAATTTGTTCTTAGCATGAGTTTATAGGATTACCAAGCACGGTTGTCTTTCAATTACCCATCTATGATATAGTCAATTGAACATTTATCACATCACCGGAGCAATTGAATACATTAGGTGATAGAACCTGTGATTTAAAATCCTAGAAACCTAAGAAAATGTTCTTAGATTACCCTAGTAATCAGCATATACACTGTAAAGAGATGATATCTCAATATCAATATTTTTCATAATAATCCAAAGGGCTTACAATCATTATATATAATCTGAAACTCTTGGGCTAATTAAGTAATAAATAAGAAATAAATGAGTCCATATAAATTTCAGAGATAAATTAAATTGATTCAACATTCATTGAATCAATTCAACTCTTGAAATTACTTCTTTTCTTGATGCTTCATTTTCCGTGCATAGACTTTAGTGATGGGTGGACTTGCCACCTTGGAAATCCTAAGATCACTCCCCCCGTTGACAAGAACCTTGTCCTCAAGGTTAAAAGCTGGAAACTTGGTACGTAATTCATCAACCAGCTCCCATGTTGCATCATCTTTGGACATGGAGGACCAGTTGACCAGAGCTTCCAACTCCCTTCTGCCTTTCGTGACTCGCCAGCGATACTCTAGTACTGTTTCTGGTTGAAAAACTGGAACACCATCTGTAGAATACGGGGGAAGTGTAGTGCTGATATTTGAGGTGTCACCTGCCCGACGCTTCAACAAGGATACATGAAATACTGGGTGTATCTTGGAGTCTTCCGGAAGTGCAAGTCGATAGGCAACTTCTCCAATACGCTCAACTACTTGAAACGGACCAAAAAACTTACTGGAAAGTTTTTGATTGATTCGTCGAAAGATGGAGTGCTGCCTGTAAGGTTGTAGGCGAAGAAATACCCATTCTCCAACTTCGAATTGCTCTGGCCGTCGTTTTGTATCAGCATATTGACGCATTCGGTTTTGGGCTGACTCCAAATTAAACTTGAGCTCGCGCAATAGCTGATCCCTCTCTTGTAATTGCACATCAACTTCATGCACTGCAGTGGACCAGGTTCGTGGATTGGAATTGGTGTTGCAGGCCTACCATAAACCACTTCAAACGGAGTCATGTTGATGGCGCTGTGGTACATTGTATTGTACCAGTATTCTGCCCACGCTAGATGCTTTTCCCACTCTTTTGGCTTGTGGAAAGACATACAACGCAAATATTGCTCCAAACAACGGTTAACCACTTCTGTTTGTCCATCGGTTTGAGGGTCGTACGAGGCGCTCATCTTTAGCACTGTTCCCTGTAATTTGAATAACTCTTGCCAGAAATTGCTCAAGAATACTCGGTCACGATCAGTGACTATGGACTTGGGCACCCCATGTAGTCGGACGATGTGACGGACAAACAAGTCAGCCACGCTCCGAGCCGTATAAGGATGACTTAACGCTACAAAGTGAGCGTATTTGGAGAGTCGATCTACAACCACCATGATAGTATCCTTACCATTGGATCTCGGAAGCCCGGTGATGAAATCCATAGATATTTCAGTCCAAACTTGTTCCGGAATCGTGAGAGGAGATAACAAACCAGCTGGAAGTCGACTCTCCGTTTTGTTCCGTTGGCACGAATCACAAGCTTGTATAAATTGAACTACATCTTTCCTTAAGCCTGCCCATTCGAACAACCTGTTCAATCTCTTGTAGGTTCGCAAAACTCCTGAATGGCCTCCAAAGGCTGAAGCATGAAAATCTTTGATGAGACGGGTGCTCAACTCACCACTTGGTACCCAAATGCGTCCATTTTGAGCTAAGCAGCCATTACTAATTTCCCAGCTTTTATTTTCACAAACCCCATCACGTACCATCAGTAAAATTGGTCCCATCTCCACATCAGCTGCTGTTGCAGTTACTATTTCTTCCCAAATCCCTGTAGTAGGAGAAGAAACAGCCAATGTATGCAGATTCTCAGTAACCACCCTTCGCGATAAGGCGTCGGCGGCGTTATTTTCTTTTCCTGGTCGGTAGACGATTTCATAATCAAATCCAACCAGCTTTGCTATCCACTTCTGTTGCTCCGGAGTGGTGATTCGCTGCTCTAGTAAGAATCCAAGACTTCTTTGATCAGTCACAATTTTGAACCTCCGCCCCACTAGATATGGTCCCCAGGTTCGGATAGGTTCAAGAATAGCGAGCATCTCCTTTTCATAAATAGACCATGATTGCTTTGAGGCTGCAATCCCCTTGCTCATGTAGGCAATCGGCCTCCCCTGTTGTGATAGTACTGCCCCTATTCCAAAACTGGAAACATCTGCTTCTATAACAAATTCTTCATTGAAGTTTGGTAGTGCAAGGACAGGTGTTGAACTCATGGCTGTTTTGAGTTTTTCGAAAGAACTTTGAGCTTCATCCGACCATTGAAACTTGTTCTTTTTGGTAAGGTTGTGCAATGGGCGAGCAATCTCTCCAAACTTAGCACAAAACTTGCGATAATACCCCGCAAGTCCCAAGAAACCCCGCAACTCAGTGAACCTTTGTTTATTGGACACCATAGTTGCGGAAGTCGTGTTTCTTTGCAATCACAGAACTGGCTCTGATGCCAATTGATAGAACCTGTGACTTAAAATCCTAGAAACCTAAGAAAATATTCTTAGATTACCCTAGTAATCAGCATATACACTGTAAAGAGATGCTATCTCAATATCAATATTTTTTATAATAATCCAAAGGGCTTACAATCATTATATATAATCTGAAACTCTTGGGCTAATTAAGTAATAAATAAGAAATAAATGAGTTAATATAAATTTCAGAGATAAATTAAATTGATTCAACATTCATTGAATCAATTCAACTCTTGAAATTACTTCTTTTCTTGATGCTTCATTTTCTGTGCATAGACTTTAGTGATGGGTGGACTTGCCACCTTGGAAATCCTAACATTAGGCTATCCGTGTTACTACAAGGAAATAAGTACTTAAATATTTACCGCTATTTCAACTGAACCCTTTCCAGTTTCAGGGAGTCATTGAAAACTTATCACCTTCACAACATAATTTTCAAAATTACTTTTACCATTATCATTTCATATTTCTTAATTCTTTTCTATCTTCTCCTTAAATATAGGTGAAGGACCAACAGAGATTCCTTTGACGATAATGACATCAGATGACACTCATTTACGTACCATAAAGCTCTTAGAGACGAATAACTATTTTGGGATGAAACCCTCACAAGTAAAATTGCTGAAGCAGGTAATCTATTGAGCATATCTACAATTCAGGGTAACTGCTCCAGTGTTGACTACAGTGCTTCCTTTTACTTTCCTAGGAAAAAGTTGCTTGTTTAGATGATAATGATGCTAGGCTGGCTGTCGATCCAAATAATAAGTTCAGAATCCAGGTATTTTTTGCATATTATTCTTAATACGAATACGATGAACCAAATTAACGTGACCCTATTTCTTCATTGCCATAATTCTTTTTTGTTCATTTCGTACAACTGTTCTGCAGACAAAACCTCATGGTCATGGTGATGTTCACTCACTTCTGTACTCAAGCGGCCTCCTTAAGGAATGGTATGTTTGGCATGTGGATTTCATGTCCTTATGTCATGATTGAACCTCTGAAGCTATTTCTTATCATTCTAAATCTTCATTTTCATCACGATTAATGGCTCTACTCTCCATTCTAGGCTTGCTGCCGGTCGGAAATGGGTTTTATTTTTCCAAGATACTAATGGTCTTCTATTCAAGGTTTGGCTGATATCATATTCTAGTACTGTTTCTTCTGTCAATAAGATTAAAATTTTGTGAATGTTTCCTTTCCTTTTCTTTTTTGTCCTTATTGTAGGGAATTCCAGCTGCATTGGGTGTTAGTTCCATTAAAGAGTACCATGTTAATTCTCTTGCGGTTCCCCGTAAAGCTAAGGAAGCTATTGGAGGAATTACTAAGCTCACTCATAAAGATGGTAGGTTGAGTCATCTCTGAATTCAATAGCAAATTGTGTAACTTTAGCATTTTGTGGCAGTATTTATAGCAACTCTATCATGTACAATTATCTGGCATGGAGTTATTGAAACATAACTTTTTGTCAGGGAGGTCAATGGTGATCAATGTGGAATACAATCAACTCGACCCGTTGCTGAGAGCTTCAGGTTATCCTGATGGTGATGTTAACTGTGAAACGGGCTATTCTCCTTTTCCTGGAAACATAAACCAAGTACATATTACTATATCTTTCACGCACAAGGACAACTACTTTAATTCTGTCTTCAGTCTTTGTAATTGTAGACCTTAATTCATGTAGTTATGCATTAGTTAGTTGTTTGCATCCTATAGACCCCGCTTTTGAACATGTATCCTATAACCTAATGCCAATAAAAAGGACCCTACTGCATGCATTTAATGAGATCTGTAGATCAGGTAAAAAATGAATTTGATTGCATCAACATGTGATTTTGTTGTTGGACATCAATTTTTGTGTATTATACCATATGAGTTTTGGATTAAATTTTCCAGATTTCTTATGCAGTTGATTTTTGAGATTGGTCCTTATCTTGAGGAACTTACGAAAACAAGTGGTGTCATAAAGGAGTTTGTTAATCCCAAGTAAGCACTCTTTCTCCTCAATGGTGCTCTTTATGTGTTCAAGCACTTGTACTAGAGACCCTTTTGTAATTAAGATGGTTCATCTCGTTGTGCTATAGTTATAGAATTAATTTTTCAGTAGCACACTTGAGTTGTGTCTTTTTTGTTGTTTCCAGTAACTGCAACATTAATAACTGTTTTCTTATAAATAGCATTTTTTTTTGGTATCACATGTGTTGTTGGTCATGTCTTATAAGTTGTTGATTTTCTGTATAAATAGCATTTTTTTGGTTTCACATGTGTTGTTGGTCATGTCTTATAAGTTGTTGATTTGCTGTCTTGCTTCAGATACAAAGATTCAACTAAAACTGCATTTAAGTCATCTACTCGGCTTGAATGTATGATGCAAGATTATCCTAAAACTCTGCCACCTACAGCTAGAGTTGGATTTACAGTAAGCATACAATATTTGGCAGTTGTCTTCAAATCGTTTTCGTTAGCCTATGCCTTTTGCTGTAAGTTCTTTCTGTTGTATCATTATAACAAAGTTATATATAAACCTCTCAGGTGATGGAGGCTTGGTTTGCTTATGCACCTGTCAAGAACAATCCTGAAGATGCAGCTAAGGTATGATATATATTTATCCATTAAGCAAGCATTAAGCATCTTTTTTTTTTTCTTCTCATTTGCCATTATAGGTCTTATCTTTTGAATGTCTTCACCCCATTAAATCTTCAAGTCATATGAAGGCACCATGATATTCGTCATAGAGTTGCTTTACCGATACTTTTTTGTAGTTTTGGTCAATTTTTTTTATGAATTGTGTTTCTTATGTTACTGATATTGGCCTTACACTTTGCCTTTTATAATATAACCTCAAAAGATTTCTGCTGACAAGAAAGACCAATTGAGAGCTTAAATTTTGAAAATCTTAAAGATTCTTATTCCACAAATAAATATCCTGGTAATGCATGTAGAAAGTAATTCTTAATGCAGCCTTTTATTTTACATATCTTACAATCTAATCATTTATTTTAATATGGAAAATTTTGTTCAAAGTTTGTTTCCTTTGCTGACATGCACATATATCTTCGAATTGATTATGTTACTTGTTTTCATATTCCCAAGGTACCAAAAGGTAATCCATATCACAGTGCTACTTCAGGAGAGATGGCCATATACAGGGCAAACAGTCTTATTTTGAGAAAGGTATATACTCCTGTCAAGATAATATTCATATGAATTATCTGTCTTCTCTGAAATAATATTAGTTTTAAGCCTTGTATCACTGCAAACTATTTTAACTCGTGCCATTCTCATAGCTGCTATGTCACCAGAGATTAGTGTATTTCTGACAATATTGTATTATTTCTCTTTTTATTTTTATTTTTTTGCTAGTAGTAGAATTTCTTGGGTTTTTTTTTTTTTTTTTTTGACTGTTCTCAAATTCTTTAAAATAAAAAAAGGATTCTTCTAAATTTTGAAATTGCTCTTCCTTTTTTCATTTAGGGCTGGTGGGTGATCTTCATGATCATGGGTTGTATTTTCGAGAGTTTTTTAAATTTTGAAATGCATTATTTATGTATCCTGTTTTGTTTTGTCACAGGCTGGTGTTAATGTAGACGACCCCATTCAAGGTGTATTCAATGGACAGGAGGTTGATGTATGGCCTCGTATCACATGGAAACCTAAATGGGGGCTTACATTTTCTGACATTAGAAGCAAGGTCGGTGCAAGTTGCTCCATTACTGGAAGATCTACCCTTGTGTTGAAGGGCCAAAGCCTAGATCTCAAGGATCTTGCCTTGGATGGAGCTCTTGTTGTAGATGCTGTAGATGGTGCTGAGGTATTTTGAAAACGAAATACATTGCATTGCAATACAGTATTTTTCTTGAAAGAAGAGTCTACTCACATCCCAATTTCCTCCATAAACACACCTACATAGTCAAATTTAGTTAAACATACTCAAAATTACCGTTCAAGTGGCTATGAATTCTAAAAAAAATATGCCCTTGAGCTTTATAAATATATTATCTTTTTTTTTTTTCTTTTTTTCTTCTAATCTTTTTATCTTTGAAATGATATAACATTCATGAAGCATAAGGTGTATATTTTTAGAATTAAAGCCACTTGAGTATATTTTATTTTTCGAGCATGGCCAAGTCGGGATGTGTTTGAAGGAAATTAGGTGTGAATAGCCCCACTCTTCGTGACATTTTACATGATTTTCAGAGAGGGGAGAAAGTTAGTCTTGTGTCTATGATAATTTGTAGAACCTGTCTCTGATTATTGCCAATTTCTCAACAGGTTAAGGTGGGTGGTTCGGTGAAGAATGCGGGATGGATCATCGAAAACGTTGATTATAAGGACACTTCGGTGCCTGAAGAAGTGAGAATCAGGGGATTTAAAATCAACAAAGTTGAGCAGCTGGAGAAGATATACAAAGAGCCTGGGAAGTATTCATTAAATCCATGATGCATTATTGAGGTATTTCCTCTAATCCTGTTGTATTATACAGTCACCTTCCATTCATGTATGATTTTTGTAGCATCGAAAAAATAAATCCTAGGGCCTTCTGCAACTTCTCAGTAAGGATTTCTATGATTCATGGAAACTACATTTAATAATTATGTTCTCTCTTCATTTGAACATTGAGCAATTCTTGAAAATATCTCTCTCATCCTTTTTTTTTTTTTTGGCATTGTGCGCTCATTTCCACATGTTAAGACAGTATACTTTTTTCCCAGTTGACTTGTGAAATGTTAAATGGTAGAAGTGTTTCCTGTCCTAAGAGTGAGGTTGATATCCATTGGACTGCAGTTTACTAAAAGGTGCAGCTGAAATTTGAGTTTTGGGACCAAATTTAATTGGGTTATTCCCAATTAGGACTTTTAGCCCGTATTGACTTGCAACATAATTCTGAACATTAAAAACACGCAGCTTGACGTGTATTGTGGGTATTGAAATTAAAAAAATAAAATATCATTTAGGAATCTGGTGAAAATTCTTTGGAATGTTGTCAAGTAAAAATACATTCACCTTGCCTATGATTTGTCAATTATGTAATGTGTAAATGTGTTGATCCCTTTTGACATTCCAAGCAGAAACTGCATTGTAAAGGTACGGAAGGACCCTGGTTACCATCGTTATAAAATCGCTTGCGTCACGGAAATTGAACCTAAAATTAGCAATTTAGGTCGATTTGACTAATTAAGATTTAAGTTTGGCTCGTTTATATTAATAAACGAGTCAAATTTGAGCGCAAAAAATACTCAATTTACTAATGAATAGTAGATTTTATATATATATATATAATTTTCATTATGCTAGACTTACTTCCAGATGGAGTCTAATTTATTTTCAACTGATTAGTGTTATTTACATGTATGTGCGACCAAGCATTATCCTCATTAATTGAAGAGTAGTAAATTAGCAATTGAATTATCTTATTAAATTTAGAGGTGGGGATTTAGTTACTTGGTTATAGAATCGAATTTAATCAACAAAATTGATATATCCAAAAAATAATTATCATATTTTATCGAAATTGAACCATACAATATTAAAATCGATCATCCAAAGAAGCAAATGCAATTCCAGTCTGTGTTTGGTGTTTTGCCTTGTGATGTCCTATCTGGTGGCTGTAAAATTAGGCAAACACAACCAGAGAAACGCGTTTGTCAGTTGTGTCTTCGCATTTGCACAAGGATGTGTTTTGGTAGGTGATATAAGAGATATAATATGAATTTTTGTACTGACATATCTTATTTGGTAGGATGTACAAATTTTATGCTGATCCGTTTCTTATACGGTCGACCCTGTAAAAAAAGAGGTCATATTACATCATTTTCACTGTTCACAATGTAGTAAATTATCGCATTTTTCACCTTACAATTTTTGTATGGCTTGAATAGTAAATTTTGTTCTTATATATCTACATAAGATTGTGTTTTCAATCTCATTTAGAAATATATAATCATTTTTTTCTTGAATTGGTGAGACTCAATTTATTCAAATTAAAAGTGATTCTATATTTTTAATAGAGTTTGAAATTTTTTTCTGACCATTAAAAAATATGGAAGTGTTTAGTGACCGTTGATCAAGCTAAATGATCCTTTAGGTTGGAACGTTCTCTTGTTTTTTCCTGAAAAGGTCAAAATTGACTTTTGGCACCTTCGGCCAGTTTCTGTAATTTTTGCAGCTTTTTTTTTAAAATATAAATATATAAAATAATAATTGAGGCTAATTAATACAAGGTGTGCTAACCACATTATAGGGTTTTTACTTCGTAAACTTTATTATATCTAGCTAGTGACATGCTTCATCGGTCACCACTACACATTAGAAATAGGAATAATAACAGAATATGATTAAATATATATATGTATATTTATTTTGTATTTATTTTTATATTTAGTGTAGATATCTTATAAGTTTGAGCTCACATGAATTTATATTACTATTTTGTATAATTATAATCATTTTTATTTATATTAGAATTACTTTTATAAAATTATGATTGATTTTTGGATATTGGCAATTTATAAAAAAATCTATTATACCCCTCGAACTACTTTCATACTTATCTTATTTGGACGTTCCAAATCTATTTTCACACACCTAAAAAAGAAATTTTTTACACTCACAAAAGTCAACAAAATACAATTTTTATTTTATTTTATTATTTAATTTTACACTTAAATATTTATTTTTTCTTAGTACGTGTGTCCAGAATTACTATAAAAATAGTCATAAAACGGAGAGCGTATATTTTATCCAATTTCCAACCTTTATAGTACCTCACACGGTCATACCCAAAACTAAGGTCGTGTGTCACATTTTTCAAATTAAAACAAAACGCAAATTGAAGTGTTTTTTAAAATCTTTTTCCGTTGGCTTTAAAGAAACGGCCAGAGACCCGCCGCAGAATATTATCTCGTCTATTTGAAATTTCTAGTATTTCATAATTCATACTAAAATTTATTATTATGGTATACTCTATATGATCAATACCAGCCACATAAAATTATGTATTTAAATAAAAATAATACTCCAACCCGCTAGGGATGAACCTTTTACTCAATTGAATACATAGTACCAACACAAAACACGACCATATTGAATTTTATTGCTACTATCTTGACATGTTAAAATAAAATATTGAAGAACAAATTTTGGGAAAAATACATTTTTCTAATTTTAGTTTCGTCCTGTTAACTTTTGAATTGTACATATTTGACATTTTAGTACTATTATTTGTCACTTTAGGTTATTCATACAGTCATATATTGATTTGGCACAGTTAAATGAGTGTCACATCAGGATATGATGAATGAGCAACATGATATAGCAGATAATATGATTAATTTAAGGAAGGAACCAAAAGTGTGGAAAATTTAAGGATAAAAAAGTAAACTTTTCCATAAATATTTTATGAATTGAGTTCAGGCAATTCCTCTTTGAAGTATCATATTTTGACATATGAATATCTATCATGTAAAAAAATAATTTCATATGATTCATTAACATCGTGTTAACTACGAACGTCCCCACGAATAAAAAAGAGAAATTAAAATATTATATGGTCAAATTATTGAAGTGTATAAATAACATCTCACACAGTACAGACTTTAAGACATTCTAACAAATTATCTTTTCCAAAATCACTAAATTAATAATAACATTTCATATGCTAAATAGTAATATCAAGTTCACCAAAAACCTTTCGCGAATCAAGTTAGAAAACTGGATAATTTTATCAAGCATTAAAACTATAATCTATTAAAATCGAAACTCCCAACAAACATAGTAATATATCAAAAGACCTTCCCGAATAAAATTTTACATACAACTATTAGCTAGTGACAGAAATGATCACATGCTCTCTGGTAAAAATAAACTTATACGTTAATCACAAATGTGATAATGACATGATATAAACAGAAGATTCACTATTTTTATATTAAATGCTTAAATTTACTTATGTGACATTATCACATGTTCCACGGGCGAATAGATTTGTATCTATTTGTGGGCATGCGATATTTTCGTACGGATAAAGATCCCCTCCTATATTGAAGGAGAACCGTCGGATCACACACCCGTGTGGATGTGTGCGTGTATGTGTATGATCTGATGATTCCTCCTACACAGGATCCTTCTGTACCGGAGGCGATCAGATTCATTTTCGTAATTAGTTAATGATACAACATTCAGAATCTCCTCTTTCTTAAACTCCCACAATTCCCCTTCTTCGAACTTTTCTTTAAAACACATTATAATTCTACTTAGTGGACCTCCACCTATAATAATATTATTCCTTCGACCGTTAAACCACTCGTTTTATAACTTTTAATTTATTACCATATAGTTCTTACACCCCACCCCTACCCACCCCACCGACCCACCTACCTATATAACCAAATTAAGAATTGCACAATCTTGCAACCACAACACACATATTTATACGTATATATAGTTATTAACTACTTCTCTCTCTCTCTTTTAATTTCCTTCTCTTGTCACATACACATATGTCTCGAATTAGCCCCGATGATCTACAAAAGATTTTCAACAATTTGGACAAAAACAACCAAGGCCACGTCAGCATCATCGAGCTTCACCATCTCCTCGACAAGATTGGGATCCGCACGACCTTCGAGGAGCTCGAAAAGTTCGTGGGGCCCAACAGTTTGGACTGCATCGACTTCGTCGTCTTCTACGAGGCCATGATCAAGCCCCGAGTCGTAGAAGACGACGAGGCCGATGTGGAGAGGGATCTCTTGGAAGCTTTCAAGGTCTTCGACTTGAATGGCGATGGCTACATTTGTTGCGAGGAGTTGCAAAGCGTGCTCTCGAGATTAGGGTTGTGGGAGAAGAGGAAAGGCCAGGATTGCAAGGAGATGATCGGCGTGTACGACGAGAACTCGGATGGAGTTCTCGACTTTCAAGAGTTTAAGAATATGATGTCCGTCCCACCCTCCTCTGACTGATCAGATCGAGAGAGGGATCGAACACATATACATATCAGTGATACTTGAAAAATAGAGAATTCGTGAATTTTTTAGGGGTATCATTAATTATCTTGTTCCTTGCCATGGTTTAATTTTTTTTTTTTGATGTAGGACATTTTTTTATTATAGAATATGTGCTCGTGATTAATTCTATAAAGATGTAGATTGAGATTGGCTATGTAAATATGCAACCTGATTGGTTAACTATATTTCTTATTATTTTTTCCATTTAATTTTTTTTTTCATTCGAAATTTGACATTAATGATGTTCACTTCGGTGTTTGATTTTGACAATGTTGTAGTCGGCGCCTGCGTGTTTGATGTGAATTTTTTGCGGTTTTATATTAATTGGTCAGCCTTTTATTTTATTTTGTTTACTCCTAATGTCATCACACCCGATCCTCTTTTTTAAATTGTATTTATCATTTAAGGCTCATTTGGTTCGTAAGATAAAAGTATCTATCCGTCGAAAACATGCATGTTTTTTACGGATAGATACTTTTATCTTACGAACCAAATGAACCCTTAATTTAGTAATCTTCGAATAACATCACGATTGTATTCATCCCCGACCACATTCAATTCAAACCAAATACAAATTTACCCCATTCATTTTTTTTCTCCTTCTGAATGTTCTACATCCACCTCCAAACGTAAAGAAACACTACCTTATTAATTTTTCCCCCTCTCTTCTACTCAATCTTTTCTCGAACATCTGCTATGTACAACATAATTTCCATTTAATTATTTTGTTAATTTGTTTATTTGTATATAATATATTATTACTCGGTCCCCAAATTTATTCTCACTTTTTATTTTTGTCCGTCTTTCAAATTTATTATTATTTCTTTTTAAAAATATTATTTTATTATCACATCCACGAATTAATAATTACTTTATTTTTTAGTGGACACCGTAATTATTACACAATATTTTTACTATTTTTATTTTATCACATTTTTTTTAAAATTCATGTCCACCCAAACGGAAATAAATTTGGGAGGAGGAAAGGAGTACTTTTTATCTCTGTATCTAATTCTTCTTCTTGGGCTAAATGTTTTTGCTCTATCAAAATTGGGGGATTTTGTATGTTCATTTGCAAAGAGTCCGCCACTTGAGTTAGTGTTCTTTAGCTTTTCGAGTATGGGGAACAGGGAATGGCACATATATGTGGCAAGTGATGTGGATTATTCAAGAATCGAAGTCGATTTGCTTTATAAAAAGAAGATATCAATGAACTTCTATGAAATGGTTTCACGGAATTCAGCCAATTGTCTTGATTGTGGAATATCATTGAGAAATAGGAATTCGCGTTATCAAAGGATTTTCTTCTATTATTTCTAGTATGGAATGAGTCAATCATCCACTTTGGTATCTTATTAAACAAAAAGGGCGTTCCTCCATTGATAAAAAATTTCAATTTTCGGAAAATATCATGCTCATCCAATGGCCAACCTTCCTAGATTCTAGTTGCAAATGCTAACCATTCAACCATACAAAGAGCTAGCTAGCCCCTAATATCTTTTAAGGCAAAAATTTTATTAAATCCACGCAGAGTTTAACTTGATTTTTCAAATATTACTACCTCCGTTCCGTAGGAATTTGCACCATACGAAACGGTACATATTTTAAGAAAAATGTGTTTTATATATAAAGTAGTAATATATAGGTAAATATGTGTATAGGTTTGTGAGTGTGCACATAAATTAATGTTTCCTTTTTTTATAGTATACAAATTTGTGTGGACGTCTAAATAAGAAAAATGTGCAAGTTCCTGCGGAACAGAGAGGGTATTATAATTGGACCATGTTTGTTGTGCACGGTTATTAAGAAAAAGTAGATGTGATGTGTAAAAGTGAGAGTATTAATATTAAAAAAAAAATTATTTATTAAAAAAACATTTGATGTGATGTGTAAAAGTGAATGTATGTGTATTTAAAATGAAAATAATGATTGTAATATTTCTATTTTAGATAAGTGGACTATTTATTGCGGACAACCGTTTAAGGCAATGTGGACCATTTATCGTGGACGGATGGAGTATTTATTATCTATGTTCTATAAAAAAAAATTACAATTCTGAAATTTTACATTTCTTGAGAAAAATACTCTCCGTGTCCCACAGAAATTTGCACATTTTTTTATTTGGATGTCCCACACAAATTTATACACTATCAAAAAAATGAAATATTAATTTACGTGCACACTCACAAACCTATACACACATTTATCCATATGTCACTACTTTATATATAAAACACATTTTTATTAAAAAATGTGTCATACCGTAGTATGCAAATTCCTACGGGACGGATGAAGTATATTTTTTAAAATAAAATAATGACATATGAATAAATATGTGTATAGTTATATGAATAGACACACAATTAATATTTTCTTTTTTTAATTTTGTACAAATTTATGTGCAATATCCAAATAAAGAAAGTATGCAAATTTCTATTAGATGAAGAATATAATTTATAACTATTATGCATATCAACTAAGTATTATTGTTAAAAAATATTTATTACTTAATTTTCTAATAAAGGTAGTTAATATACATAATATATGGTGCATCGTCACTTGGACATACTTGTGATGTTGTGCAATTATATGTAAATCCATCAGGTTGTGCAAAGCGTAACGTCAGAGTGAAATAATTTATAGTAGAAATGACTTTCTCCGTTCCAAAAGATATTACATACTTTTTATTTTGATGTGTTCCACAAAAAATTTACATGCCTAAAAATAAAAATTATTTATTAAACTTTATTCTCACAATACACATATAATATTCATAAAATATGTTTATTATATTTTTTTAAACTGCGTGCATAAAAAATACCGCAATATCTTTTGGGACGGGTAGTAGTTTTTATGGATTTGTTTCAAAGAAAGATTTGTTCTAACAAAATTAAATGATGTGGTAGTTTGTTTCTTGTAAGCATCCTCATCCATACGATAATTTTCAACTGTACGTAATTTCCAGGTGTTTACAAAAAGCAGCCCTTGTTGAAATATAATATATCTAGCTAATTAAATTATGTATTAAATTAAATCACAGCAGGGGTTTGTATTTTATTATTACACAATAATAATAATAATAATAATAATAATAATAATAATAATAGGATTAGGTCTCATTTGGTTCATAAAATAAAAGTATATATCCATAAAAAATATGCGTATAGATACTTTTATCTTACGAACCAAATGGACCCTTTGACTAATTAATATCATTTGGTAGTTAAGAAAGTCGTTGGAGAAATGGCTTCTTGGCCTCTTAATTTTGTGTGGTGAATGGAGGGTACAGAGTGTGCTGATAATTATAGTTGATTGCCCTGAGCTGTACGGAGTTGACCAGTTTAGCTACCACCTTTTTCCCAATTAAATATTGTTGGTCGAGTGGTGGGAACACGTTATCTAGGAGTATCTTCCTCTTTGAGGTTCGATCGATTCTTAAAAAAAAAAAACACAGAGAATTTTATTTTGATTTGAATTGAAACTGTCACTGCTATTGAACAATAAAATTTATTCATGAATTAGTAGATTATCATAGGAAATACCGAATGGAAAGAAAAGAAAAAATATAATCAAGGATGAAAGTATCCCGATATTTCTCCGATATATCCACTTTTTGTAGTTATCGATATCGATATTGGGTGGAAATAATATTTCCGTAATATTTATTAAAAAAATAAAAAATATCGACCTTAAATATCGATATCGCTTATTTTTTCCCAAATTAAACAAAATATCGTTAGAAATCGAGAAAATATCGATGAATTTTGAAAAAACTCCAAAAAATAATGTATATATAAATTTATCACAACTGTAAACTTTATTCAAATTTCTTCTGTTAAATTTATGTATTAAATGTTTGCTCTTAAATTTTTTATAATTTTTAAATTTACCGATATTAATATTCGATATCGAAATGCCGATCAATATTTCCATCGATACCAATATTTTCAACCTTGAATAGAACTACGGAATTAATGGTATGAGGGAGAAATTATTGCAATTTCAGTTACTACTTGCATTTAAATTACCACAAAGAAATCACAGTATTGCATGAGTTGATCATATTATTAAAGCTCTTTGTAATTATTACTTTTATTTTATTAGGAAAAAAGGATTATATTCATAGTAAAAAAAAATTACAACTCATTTTAAGATGTGAGATATACACCTAAATTTTACAGAATATCTCATTTTTAACAAAACTATACACAGAGCACATACTTAAAAAAAAAAAAAAAGAGGTCATTCTACAAGAGTTAATTTTTTTTCTCCAGATTTCATCTGGTTGACATTAATTCCAACAATGCTTAGAGAATGAGAGAAGAGTAAATAAATTTGGAGACTTTGTTATACTGTACATGAGAGATTTATAATGTGCGTAATTTTTGAACAAATGTATCGGGTGTACGATATTAATTTAAGATGAGAATAATAATGTGTATCATTAAAAGAGTAATTCTTATGAGATTAGTGATTATTTTTTTGTTCAACCTATTTTTATGATCTCATTCATGTATAATAAATTAAACACTATTAATAAAAATTAATTTATTTTTCTGTTTAAAAAATTCCAACAATACTTCAATATGTTTGGTTAGAGATGTGATGGATGAGATGAAGATGGAAAAAAATGGATGAGAGTAATCCTGTAAATAGTAAACTTGTATTTGGTTACGAATAGAGAACTAGTGTTAGATGAAACTTTATGCCAATTAATATAATATATATATATATATACATTATTTTATTATTGTTAGTTAGTGTGATAACAATTGTAATATTAATTAAGTGATATATTATTTTATTATTTAATAAGTGGGTAAAATAAAAGTAATAGAGAGAATAAGTGAAATAAAAGTAGGAGAGAAAATATATAGGTGGATGAAAATATGATGAAATAATTGTATTAAATTTTGTGAAAATATAAATATGTGTATAATACATATTGATGAATATTTAAATGAGTGGTGAGATTTCCCCTTTTAAAATTGAATGAGATTGTATATTTATTTCTTTTCTTCCAAATTAACCAAACACCACATATCCATGGATACAATCCTTTTTTTTTTTTTTTTTAACTGTACTCCATGAAATTGAGTTAAGAAAGATTACGGCATGGTTATAACATTGTACTCACTTTTAACCATTTCTTCAATGGCATTGAAAATGATTTTTTTTTTTTTACTCTTATATATTAAATGAGAATTTGTATTTATAGTGATTACGTGATCAGTATTGTGCTCCTATTTTTTAAAAATTAATAAGAAAAAGTTGTTGATTGTAGTATGAGAAATTAATTCAGGAAAATGTTTATAAGTGAGATGGAGATAATCAGATGGGGATGATAATTATTTTATTTAGAAAGAAAAATAATATTGCGTACCTCATTTGTTTTTATTATCTACTATAATTATTATATATATGTATATATTCATTCTCATTATCATTGAAAAATTTTCATATCAAATATTCCCTGAGTCCCTAGTGCACCAAATATACCTATAATTTTAGTTTATTATTTAAAAAATTACTTTCATTTTAATTGAAAAATCAAACATGTTATGATTTATTAAATTTTTTTATTTTTTCATGATCGAAGAGATAATCTTTCTGAAAAATAAATTAAAATTTTTTGCACGATGCATCTTCTACACACGACTGCAAGACATATACGGATTAACCCAATAAAAAGAATATACCAAACTCGTCCTGACTTGGCTCTGTTTTTAGTTTCAATTTTTCGTGGAAGCTTCCTGCAACTTTCTTCTACAATTCGCAAAAGGATCATTTCATTCTGTACTTTAAAGTACAATTAGATACCGTGTGCGTGACAGAATTTTCTAGAAATCATTTCTTCTATATATATATATATATACAATGACCATATAAATCACACAAACCAACAATCATTCATAAGAAATTAAATAGTCTTTATAAGTCCTCCCTCAATATATACCACTCCCAAATAAAAATGTATCCTCTCACCACACTTCACTTGCAAAATATTTTCCACAAGCTAGATAAAAATGGGGATGGGCTTGTGTCCATAGATGAGCTCATGTGGCTTCTACAACGGCTCGGTTTGCATTCTGATCGAGACGAGCTCGAGCTACTCGTGGGCGGCGACTCCCTCGGCCCTCTTGATTTTATCTTCTTTTACCAATTCTTGATGAAAGAGGGGAGCAAGAATATTGTTGTGCATGAAATAGAAGAAGTGGAGGGACAAGATGAAATGTTGGAGATAGATCTTCATAGAGCTTTTAGGGTTTTTGATTTGAATGGTGATGGATTTATTTCTTGTGAGGAGCTAAAAATTGCATTATCAAGATTAGGGTTATGGGATGAAGGGTGTGGGCAAGATTGTAACAAGATGATTGGGGCCTATGATTCAAATTCAGATGGGTTGCTTGATTTTGAGGAGTTTAAGGTCATGATGTTTTTTGATTCTTTTGACTCTTCTAATTAGATAGGTGAGAATGAGATGAGTTCATCCCTTATGTTTATTAATTAATTATCATATTCTTGTATATACTGTATAACTTATAATTTAACAGGAGAGTGATTTACGTATAGGTTCAAAAAACTAAATATATTTATAAATAGGTTTACAATATTTACATAGAAATATTTTTTTTTTTTGCACTAACATCTATTTATAAATATAGTAACTTTTTTGAATCTATATGTAAATTATCGTTAATAGAATTGATTTTGTTTAAAAGTATCAGTAATACTTGTCTGCATTAATTTTATTATGGTGCACAATTTAATATTATTTAATAAAAATAATTTGCCTAAAAAAATATTTACGGCTAGTTAGGTATTGATGAACTGATAATTTTCTTATTGGTAAAAAAATGAATCGCTTTATTTTTCCATGCAAAACTACAGTTATTTGTTTTTAACCTGTTTTAAGAGAATATAAATAAAATAGAATTAAAAAAATATTTTAAAGTATAGTAAGATCTATTTATGAATTAAATAATTATTTTATAGTATAAAGTCAATAGCACATAAATTAACTAAATAATAATCGGATATTGAATTAAAAAGAAAAAAAATTATAAAATAGTTCACCAAATTAATGCTAATTACAAATTAATTATGTGTAAAAAAAATATATGCTTCTGTGCAGAAAAATTATACTTTTGTATAAATATTGTGAACCAATTTGTAAATATAATTATTATTTTTTGAAACAATATGCAAATTCCTCAGAATTTTTTTTAATAAAAACAAAATAAACACAATTTCGATGGAGTATAATGTAGTATTAATTTGTATTCTTTCTTGGACAAAAGTAGTTTTGGGCGTTCTCAGCCTATTTAATATCGATTAAATAAATGATTTTTTGATTGATTCTAAGATGTAGTCTTACGCCAATTTTTTAACAAGATAATTTATTCATAGTTTTTCTTTGGGTAATTATGATTTTGTCTATTAATTAACCTTTCCTCATTCTTTTTGTCATAATTGATTTTTGAAGAGCATTTAAAATAGGGTGATTTAGATATAGGTTCAAAAAAATCACTATATTTATAAATAGGTGTTGTGCAGAAAAATATATGCTTCTTTGCAAAAAAAAAAAAAATGCTCCTGTGCAAAAATTGTGCACCTATTTATAAATATAATGATATTTTTGAACCTATATGTAAATCACCGTTTAAAATATTACCATCTTATATTTCTGCACTGAATCAGATATGTATAAGTCTTTAATTTTTGGGATGAAAATGTCAAACAATTAAATGGATACCATAATGAATGGGCCAAAGGGGAAAGAAATGAATGGCCCAATTGGAAACTATAATGATTCCAGATAAAATGGGATGTGTTAATTTTTTATTTTTGAAAAGAAAATGGGGTGTGTTTAATTAATGATAATGTTGTACTACCTTTTAGTCGAGTCAATTTTTTAATTTACTTTACATAATACTTCCTCCATATCAATTATTAGTAATATTAATTGTCTTGATAATGGAAACTTATAGAGCCTAAATGAAAATACAGAGCAAAAATTTAACTATCCAATTTAATATATTTCATTTATTAATTTGCATCAGAAAACCTATAAGTGTATATTTGTGAAATGGAAATAAAACTTATTTTCCTAAATTAGTTGTGGTGGATACATATTGCTTTCATTTTTTATTTGTGCCAATGTCGAATATGTTGTGTCCGTTTCATCATTCTTCTCCTTTGTTGTATGTTGATATGTTTATTACGAGAGGAGCGGATCTTTTGCTGGGGTGATAAACCAGCTGCTAATGGTGAAAATTAAATTTTCAACGCCATCGTTTAAAGATCCAGCACTATTTACTGGTTTATCACCCCAATAGAGGATCCACCCCATTTATTATATCGACAATATGTCGTGTCCATTCTCTCATCCTCATTGGCGATGTTATGTTACTTTTAGAAAGAAAAAAAAAACAATCTAGCCTTCTCATAAATTTGTTCATAAATTTGCCTTTATTATTGTGCTTCAAAAGTGAATAAGCTAGAGATTGTTGCAGTGTTTTCATAATAGGACAGGGCACCGGTTCACGGTTCAACCGGTCCAATCGGTTGGATCGGCGGTTCAACCGTTAAAATAATTTATACCTATTTTTTAATATTTTCTATGTTAAATAACAACACAAAATATAAAATAGACAAAATAACTCAATCAAAGTAGGTTTTCTTTAATTTATGTTTAATACTTCACTGTTAATATTTTTTATTTTGTGAAAAATAAGTTTTTGGCTTTTGATTTGATTAGGATTAAGAAGACAAATAAAAATAAGTAAACAAAATAAATATTAATATTTTTTTAAAAAAATAGCCGGTTCGACCGGTTCAACCGGTTTTGAGTCGTTCTGACCGGTTTTGAGCGGGTTTGACCGGTTTTGACCGGTTCAACCGTAAAAACGGTTTTTTGGGTGTAAAAGGAAAGGTTCTATGACCGGTTCCCGGTTCAACCGGTTGAACCGGCCGGTTCGGTCCGGTTCTGAAAACAGTGGTTGCAAGTGTGTTCTTTTCTGGTTTGAGTGAGGCGAAATATGAGACAAATTTGATGAACAATAAATATGTGTTATAATTTAGGATGGAGATGGGAGTGAATGAAATTTATGTTAAATTAATATTTTTGAAGAATAATAATATATCATATTATTTTTATTATTATTAGTTCAAAAAATAACGAATGGATTAAAAAATAAATAAAAGATTTTAAAAGAAAAAGATAGAGAGAGAGAAAGATTGAGTAATTGTAACTGTATAAGAATAGTTATATTGAGTAAGTGCAGAAAATATTAATGAGGAGTATTGGATATATTGATGTATAATAGTTTGGATGTGTATTTAAATGTAGATGATTTTTTGTTAATCCAAATATTTGATAAAATGTAGAAAATTAAATTCCTCACTTAACATCTCACTGATCGAAATATGATCTTAAAATTAATATGTAATTTGGTTTAGATTAACATATATTGCACTGTAAATTGAAGGACACATATATTTCTATAATTTTTTTATAATGTTTATTAAATATTTTATTTGTGTAAACAATTGTAAAATGTTTTAGAGAATATTATGCAACTACTAAATGAATGGTCTCAACCGTTCATTCGAGATGTATGAACTTCTATATATATAAGAGTATATATTTCATTAGTAAATCATTTAATAAGTAATTACATATTTTTTAATATTATTTTTGTTAAGTTCTAATATACACTTTAATAATGTGTTTAGTTTCATTAAAGTTAAAATATAAGATAAAATATTGATCATGATCATTTAAAATGGATAACTTGAAAATTTTATTATAAATATGCATTTAAATATTGGTATTTTGAATTTAAAAGAATTTGTTATGGCACCATGATAAAAGATATTGATCATGATCATTTTAACTTCAAAATTTTATTATATATATGCATTTATCCAAAATTTTATTATAAATATGCATTTAAATACGCAAGATTTGAATTTAAAAGAATTTGTTATGGCACTATAATAAAAGAATTTGTCACGACATCATTTAATATGCTTTAAAATATTGATATTTTAAAGTTTGCGGCAGGAGAAATTTTGCGTTCGCCATTGGTTAAGTCGTCATGTTGTATTTCTTTTCAAATCTTGTGCCAATAAGAAATGACCAATACAAATTATTTTTTAATAGATTGTATTAAATTCAAAATAAAAAATGTATATAATATATAAATGAACATTGCATTTAAGAATTTAGACAAATTATTGTATATACTATTTTTATAATATGAACTACTTTATAATACAAGGTGTTTTGTTGTGAGTTTAAACTCTAAACCATAAATAAAAGAATGTGCAGAAAATAAAAGCAAAAGTATGGTCGTACGTAGATGCTAGAAAGTCGTTAGTTACTTAATTGTTCATTGAATGAGATGCTATTGAAAATTCCGTACTTAAATTATTTTAGTTGTAAAATTTCTATTTGGATGTTATTGTAAAGGAATTGTAGGAAAGCTTGTATTCTAAATTAATATTTCATCTGTCTACTTAAAAAATGTATCTACTGTTAGGCACAATAACTAATAAAAATGTCATTTGTTACTAGATATTTTAGTGAGCTTGTTAGAAACGATAGTGTATGAGACTGTATGTAATAAATCGCATATTTATCTAGCCGCGTATTTTAGACTAGGATTTTAATATATTTCGTCTTGTATTTATTGTAAACAAAGGTGTGTTGTAAGCACCAGAGAAAAGTAATGATCACAACCTCTTTTTGTAGAAAAATAATCTATTTATAATGACTAAAACTAAGCTCTAATGTACATGTGTTTGCATATTGTGTGTTCCTTCTTGCTTGTTAGGTCATGGTCTAAAGATTGTTGGTGTCAAGGTAACTTCTCATGTATAACATCTTTCTTTAAATAATAGGACATTTGTCTTGTACCTTAAGGTAACTGAATCACAATAAATATACGGATCAATATTAGATCTTGTATCCTTGGAAAGATTTACTCGCTCAGGTCAGGCCCCTTGCATCTTCTGATGATTCGCCTGACCTTCGGTCTCATGATGATCCTGACTCTACTCCTAAGGTACACTCAGGATTGCGGCTCTTTTCTCTCGGACCGCTTGACGACTTCAACTCAGACTCATTTGATACTTAAGCTTCCTGAAATTTGTTATCCTAACTTGATTTTGAATAAAGATAATGTGCAAACTTCTGATGAACAGAGGGATTATAATTTTTTTTCTCACCAAAATTCACAAACATATGCTTGAAAATAATATGCTTTTATTGTTAATTTAGAATGTGACCCATTTTAAATGTTTAATTAATTGAGTAATTCCTCTTGTATATCAAGTGTACCGTGCAATTCAAATGTATTTTAAAAAAATTATACTTATTATTATTATTATTATTATTATTATTATTATTGAAAACTTACATCCGTTATTACTAAAAAATTATTTTTTAAAATTATATTTTTTAATAATAATATGTGTAATATTTTAATAATAATTAATATAATTATTTAAAAATATATTTTAATTATACGGTGTCTATTTTATGCATACAAAACTAAGTTTAGTTAATTTTCTTTTCATGACCTTTACCCTCTTTTGACTCCTAATAAATAGTGCATTTATTACAACAGCATCAACATCGTATCGTAAACGCTCCATCACCAACAAAAACCCCCCTGTATTAAAACTCTGCAGTGCTATACTTTACACTAAAGTCGTTCAACTTTAGAAAGTTGGGGGGAGCTGATGGTTTAAATTCCTAGGTGAAATTGTAGAGAACCGGAGCGCTGTAACTAGGTCTTTTTTGCTTTTCCTATTTGGGTCCGTTTCTTAATTTGCAAACATCCATGCACAAATCTCACTGTTTAATTATGACTTTGTACTATTTATGTCGTACTATTTGTTTTGTTTTATTTGAAATTTGAAAATACTACATTAATGCAACGTTAAAGAAAACATTCACTCATGCATAATCAAAAAAAGAGCAAGTTTAATTCTCATCACGTGTAATTTAAATGTATTTTTAAAAAATTATACTCTTTCCGTCCATAAAAAATACGCTCATATTATTGCATGTGGTTTAATGCAGTATATCGAAAGTCATTACGGGATATTGCGATGTCCGATATTAATAAAGAGAATATATTTGGAAAGTACTATATATGTAATTTCCAAAGATATTCTCTTTGTTCATATCGGACTTCATAATATCCCGTAATATCTTCCGACATATTGCATTAAACCATGTGCAAATATTTGGGCGTATTTTTCGTGGACGGATGTAGTACTATTTATTCTTAAAAGGTCATACATATTATTATTAAAAAATTACATCATTGAAAATAAAATTTTCAGTAACAATATGTTATATTTTATGTAATTTTTTAAAAATATACTTGATTTGCATAATGCATCAGATTTGATGCATACAAAATTAAAATTTGAAAAAAAAAATTAATAACATGGTCAATTGATAATTTGTATATTTATTTTATTTATTGATTTAAAATTATTTGCACATTTAAAAAAATATTAATTATTTATTGATATGATATTATTTTACTTCAAAAATATGTCATCACAAGTATATGAATAAATTTGGAGAAAAAAAATTTTATCAGCTTTGTTTTTTCACGACACATTTCATTCTTTACATATATTCTTATATTATTGCGTTTCACTAAAAAATTACGCATAAAAAGATGTTTTAATATTTTATTTACTTAAATTAATTAATATCCTTTTATTGAAAAAATATTATATTCATTTAAATAGTATACATTAATTCTATTAAATACACATTAAAAACTTAAATTATAAAATACTATTAAATGGAAACGAAGAAAATATTAAGTAATATAAATAATATTATTTAATGAATCAAATATGGTGAAAAAGAATTTGTCATTTCCAAAAAAGATTACTTAAACAGAAGGTAAAAAAAAAAAATCAAACTAGAATAAAGAAATCAGTCGCAGTTTTGGGAGGTATATCTACTTTTTTTTAATGAATTCAGAAAGTTCAATTCTTCTGATAAATATGACAAATATTTTCTTAGAAGATTGAAATTGATTTATTTCCAAATTACAAAATCAGACAAATAAAATTGGTTGGGCATATGAATCATCGCTTTTGGTTTTCCAGTGCTACTGATTCAGCAAAGAATCAGCAACTCTTCCTTTTCTTTCGTCCTTCCAATTTCTGTAAACAAAATTGAAATCACAAACACTGAGAGCCATGATTACGAGCTCGTCAGCAACCCCCACAACCCCAACATTGATAAAGATCATAGCTTTCTCTCTCCTCTCCTTCGCAATTTTCTCTCTCGTGAAACATGTCTCTGTTTTCCCAACACCCACAACCCATAATCAACACTTTTCCTTCTTCAATTCCACCTCCAAAACCACCCCTTCTCCGCCGCCGCCGCCGGCGGTGCTTTTGGAGAGAACTGGGATTATAAATGAGTTTGGGGTCATGACAGATGATTTCGAAGTTGGGGAATTTGATGAAACGCTGATAAGGAGTGTGGTGTTGGATTTCAACAGCAGCGATGAGAGAGAAAAGGGGAAGAGAGGTGAGAGAAAGGTGATTAAAGTTGAGAAATTCAGAGTTTGTGATGATAGTATGGTCGATTATATGCCTTGTTTGGACAATGCTGATGCTATATCTAGGGTTAATTCATCTGAAAAGAGGTGCCCTGAAAATGGCAAAGGGTTGGATTGTTTGGTGCCAAGGCCTAAAGGGTACAAGCTTCACATCCCATGGCCCAAGAGCCGGGATGAGGTACAGATTTCTTGATTTATTGCTGCCAAAATTGTTAAATTTTTAGTATGATTGACTCTTTTTTGTTTGATTTTTAGTTTGTTTCTTAAATGTGGATTTTAATTAGCCAAATAATATATAGGGCCACCAACAATGTTGCTGCTAATGTGAGTGAAGTTGATGATTAGTTGAAATTACAATGTGATTTATTCAAATGGGATCAGGCAAAGTTCTGTTTAGTAGGGAGCAAATTCTTGATTCTTGATATAATTTTACGAATATGTTTCGAGAAATCTAGGAATGTTGATTTACTGATTTGTAGCAATGACTAGTCAGCAATCACTTGAGAAGTAGTGTATCTTCCTAATTAGAGGAATGATGTTCTTTGATTTCGTTCGAATGGACATTGTCGAAGTGATTAAGACGTAAATATGCAGGTGTGGTTTAATAATGTACCTCATACACACTTGCTAGATGATAAAGGAGGCCAACATGGGGTATCAAGAAAAAGAGATAAAATTATATTTTCTGGAGAGGGGCCTCAATTTATCCATGGTGCAAATCAATACTTGGATCAGATGTCAAAGGTTCGTTTCGCATCTTATCCTCCGTTGATTTAATTGCTCTGCTGATCTCAACCTGATATCCGGAGCAAAGTGAATACAGATGGTTCCTGAGATTACGTTTGGGCAGCGTATACGTGTTGCTTTAGATATTGATTCTGGAATAGCAAATTTTGGTGCCTACTTGATGGAACGAAATGTGACAACTCTGTCAATAGCTTCAAAAGATTTTCATCAGAAGCATATCCAGCTTGCCCTTGAGCGAGGTGTACCTGCAATGGTAGCAACATTTGGGGCCCGCCGCTTGCCTTGCCCAAGCCAAGCATTCGATTTGATTCATTGTTCTCGATGTGGGGTTAATTGGACTCTTGATGGTATGCTTGTTCTTAATTTGATATCTTTATTGAACAAAATCTTGATTCCTGTTGAAGCAAAATAAAGTTATTTGACTGTCTTTTATGGCCGATTGATCGGTATTCTCACCAATAAGAGTTCAGATTAATCAGAATTTCGATCTGTTTTTTGTCGTGGTGAAGACGGGGTTTTGCTTCTTGAGGCAAATAGGGTGCTTAGAGCTGGAGGATACTTTGTCTGGGAAGCACAGCCTGTAGAGCAACGGGGAGGTAGTCGCTTTCTGTTCCAATTTGTCGAGATCAAACCTTTTCACACCTCATTTTTCTGAAACAACCATGCAATTTCTTCCAAGATCAAACTACCATATTTGTCACACTTTCTCAATCTTAAAATTTCACAGGAATGGAGGATCTTACCAGCAAAATGTGTTGGAAACTAGTAAACATCAAAGGACACATTGCAATTTGGCAGAAGCCTCTGAATAATACCTGCTATCTCAACCGCGATCCTGATGCAAAACCTTCACTATGCGACACCAATGATAATCCAGACGATACATGGTATATATCCCTGTTCCGTTTCTCTTCTTCTACCTAGAATTATGTTAAATACCGTGGGAATTTGCATTAAGAGCGATCATACTATACTTGAAATAGTAAATTGTGGTAAAAAATTCCACTTCTCTGGTTATATGTGATGTTTTGCAGGAATGTGAATGTGAAGGCATGCATCACGCGCTTACCTGAAAACGGATATGGAGCTAACGTTACAAACTGGCCTGCCCGTTTGCATAGTCCGCCAGACAGACTTTTTAGCATACAAATGGACGCTTATAAGTCGAGGAAGGAACTATACAAGGCAGACTCGAAATATCAGAACGATATTGTCAATGGATACATCGGTGCTTTTCACGTGCGTGAGATGAACTTGCGAAACGTGATGGACATGAAAGCAAGATATGGAGGGTAATCATGTCCTATTTTTCTTCAATAGTAGCTTTCTTGTCTTGGTTTTGACATTTTTGTAAACTGCAGATTTGCAGCAGCTTTTCTTGATTTTCAGCTTCATAATTGGGTTATGAATGTTGTTCCCGTTAGTGGTACGAATACGCTGCCTGTGATATACGATCGTGGTCTTATAGGAGTAATGCACGATTGGTACGTACACGTAAATAGTTCCTCGTATTTCATCTCGTATTTTCGTAGATAATATCTTTCATATGGAATATCTGACAGGTGTGAGCCATTTGATACTCCTCCAAGAACATATGATCTGCTGCATGCAGGTGGTCTTTTCTCAGTAGAACAGAAAAGGTACAAATTTCAATCAAGTGTGATTTTTACCCTAAAAGATGTTAAGATGCAACTCTGAATATATATATCATCATCTTCACACAGATGTAATATCACTAACATCATGCTGGAGATGTATCGGATACTAAGACCCGGCGGACGGGCTTACATACGAGACACTACTGCAGTGATTAATGATCTCCGAGAAATTGCAAAAGCAATGGCCTGGGTGACCTTCACGTTTGATTCTGGAGAAGGACCACATTCTAACTGGAAACTTATTGTTTGTGAGAAACGATTGTAGATTTTGTGTTCTAATTTTTGCAGTATACTTAGTGAAAAGGATCAATAATCATGTTACATATGTATACACATACCTGATTGTATCAAACATCAATTCTGAATTCTTCTCTTATTTCTTAATCAAAATTTATGTTCCACAGCTGCTATATATACCTTTCTATTAAAGAGGTAGCTGTCTCCCACATTCCCAAAAACAATTTCAAGGATTGAAACTAAACAAGCATACTTCAACATGTTAGATGAATGTGCTTGTGAGTAATATGAAAAGTCAAATAGTGTGCATAAGAACTTCACAGAAACACCTTAAGAAGCTGTTAAAGCAAGATATTTCATCTACATCAAATCATCAATACTCACCATGCTAAAACAAGAAGTCCCTCTTTGCTTCAGCCTAGGCTCACTTTGTCATTGTATCTTTACTTGGAGCAGCAGTATTCACTTGTTTGGAGAGATAAGCTTCATAGATTTCCACCACCACTCGGGGATCTTTCTCCACGAGTTCCAAGTACTCCTCTCGTTTGCTGAGCTTGTCCATGTTTTCCAAGATCAACGAGAGGGCTGCATCGAGCAAACTCTTGGCACAATGCTGGTGAGCAAAAGCATAATAGGGAAGGGAGTTCTCCCAGTTAAGTCTAGACATCAGATACTTCTCACAGTAAGTCTTTAGATGCTTCACTTGATACTTTTCAGCCAACACTAAGAGATCACAGGCCATGTGCTCATCGAGGCATGCTTCTGCAGTGTACAAATAGTTGATAAATGCTCGAAGGGCATCATATGATACGTCACTTATCTTGATGGTTCCGCTGAGGCTTTCCTCCATTTCATTCTCCAGCATCGCTCTGAAAACTGGAGATCGACTTGTCTGCTTGGGTAACAAAAATCACACGAATAGTCCATGAATAAGATGACATCAATGATATAATGTGCCACACTAATCAGATACAATTTCAAGAAATATTGTGCTTGTTTCAGCTGATTCTTCTGAAATACTTCTGATACAGAACCCACTACAGAAATACACACAAACACATACACATTTGCAAAAATACTGCTACTAATGTATTCAATCAAATGTAGAAAGTTATAAGTGCGTAATGTATATATAGGCGCTGTACCCAATGTCTGTAAGTGAGTGTATTTGATCAATTGTAACATTTACAGCACCATATATGCAAGAGGTTTCCTAAATCTAAAATGCAACCTTCAAATTTGTAGCTCGAGTAACTGCACGGCCAAACTTTAATCGCAGTAATACAAGGGAAAATTTCCAAAAAAGGTGAAAAGGGTACCGTACCAGTACAGCCCGATGGGCAGGAATTGAAGGCGAATTGCACCGCAAATCATCTGAATCCGGTGAACCAGTGGCGACCAGAACGACATCGGAGAAGCACGGAGTATTGGCCCTAGTTACGGAATTCGGCCCGACACAAAGTAGGCGAAGAAAGTTGACCTTTGACTTGAGGTCATCGATCTCACGCTTCAGCTCCTCCTCCGTCTCCCCGGCCTCCTCATAGCACTCGCGGCAAGTGCCGGCGTCGCGATCGCCGTAATCCTCCTTGCACGACAAACACTTCATCCTCAACCTACGTCGCGCCGCCGAGGACTCCTCCTCCACATCCTCTTCTTCCTCATCCTCGTCTTCGTCAAAGTCTACGTCGGAATCCGACGAGAAACGCCGCCGATGATGGCTCCGCTGCATTTTCTATAGGCTCTCACTTTCTCTCTCCTTTAACTTATTAATATTATTACTATTTTCCTCCTCTCCGGTACTTTTTGATGCCTTTCGTGCTTTTTCCTTTACGGAGATTCCGCTGACCGAGATTTTTGCCTACGGATTCGTTTGCTAATTAAAAGCGTCTTTAGGTCGAAACTGAAAATTGAGAGAATTTGGCATTTGTTAATTGTTCTTTATGAAAATAAAAGTTCGGGAATGATTAGGTATATTGATTAATCGTTAACCAAATTGATAAGATTGGTCACTCCCAATCCCGGCTCAGTTTTGTATGCACCAGTTACACCGTATAATTCAAGTTCATTTTTAAAAAATTACACAAAATACTACTGAAAAGTTACACAAATTATTACAAAAAAGTTATACTATTAAATAGTGTAATCGTTTAAAAATACATTTGAATTGCACAATATAATTGGTGCACAATAGACTTACTCCCCAATCCCATATCCCAATTTCAACTCTTCAGTAGCTCGAATATAATTTTAGAGGTCGTTTGGTTGACACCTTATTTTAAGGTGAATAATGGTAATCAAAGTTATAGCATGTGTTTGGAATAATTTTACTATAACTTTGATTCCCAAAAATTAAGAAATCTGCCATAGTTCAACTATTTAAAAATTATGACTTTTATTCCATACCAATTCAATTCCTTATAATTATACCAAACGTCCCCATAGTAAATTTGATGAAAAAAATTTATGTGCACAAACTACACAATATAATTCAAATGTTTTTTTATAAAAAAAATATCGATATTTTTCACTAAAAAAAACAATTGCAAGTGAAAAAAACTACAGTAGGACAGCAGGTGCATCTACAGATGCGAGTGCAATTCTAACATAACCAATAATTGTGCTACAGTTATGTATGTCCTAGGACATAAAAATGACAAAATTGATGTTTTGGACCCAATAAAAAAAAAACAAATTGACAGTTGGTGGGTCAATTAATCGTGAATAGATATAGAAGTGAAATAAATGTTTTTAATAAGAATCAAAATTGGAATGATGAACAATGAACCTATTTAAAAAGCAAGTGTTACGAAACTTGTACAATGAACACTGAGTAGCAAAACCCCTATACACCATAGTGGGGTTGGTCTTGTGTAAAATAATTTTAACGTGTACAATTATTTTACAACTATCACGTTTTAGTATAACAACTAATACACACTAATACTGTCTGACATATCTTGCAAAGATTCCCTCCTGAATCAAGATTCAGCCCTGATTTCCAACAACAAAACGGCTTTCATTTGAGCTCAAACCTGTTGTCTGAAGCTGTTTTCTTCGTTTCACCAGATGTGTTGCAGCTTGCCTATCGCCTTGTGCCTCCACGGAATCAGGCTGCGCATCATAACATCTCAGAGTATATGCATACACATATATTTACAAAATATGATTACAGAACAGAATTAATAGCTTGGCAGAAAAAAGATCATGCAAGAGAAATTTTGGGTTCTCTAGCATGCTAATTTTATAGGAACATATTCATTATGATTGCAATTGTTGAAATTAACAAGCACCATATGAAGATTAAAGTATTAAGTATGAGAGGATGGAGACATCCTGTATGCTTAGTGTTATCTTATATAAACAGTTTTATCATATAGCTGGTTCACAACTATCGTTACATAGTAGCATAACTAATGTTGAATGAAACAACTACTACTGACAAACTATATGTTTTAGTGAAACAACTAGTACATAATATGCAAACCAGTTGCACATTGAAACTGATGTACATAAAATTTGCCTTTACAAATATATACCTTGATAGCCAATGCTTTGTTAAAAGATTCAAGGGCGCAATCGGGCTCTCCAAAGTTTAACTGGGCTCGCCCAAGAGTGATCCATGCCTATACAGAAAGACAGAGCAATCAAGTAAATCTCGACAGTGTGTAAAATTTCTGTGCACATGTAATCTTCTCTATCGTTAAACCATTTTAGCATAGTAATTGCACGAAGCGAAAGTCATTATTAGAAAGCAAAAATGCTCATGTAATTAATCTACAAAAAATGTATTAAAGGCTAGATAATATTGTAATACATCCTCAGCGACATATTTCACTATTTTATCTTTTTCACTCAAATTAATGGCGATAGGTTCTGAATTATATTTGTTACTTTGATGTCACCTATGATCTTCTAAGACGTGGTGGTGTTTACAAGCGAATAAGACAGCAGAAGAGATTCAACTTTTAGACAAAAACTTCCATGAATTAGGTTCACAGAAGTTTTATGGGATTTCAATTGAAATTATATCAAGAGAAAGTACTTCTCATTCACACTAGCTAGCTTCATCATCAATGAAGAAATAAGTCACCTGACATAAATCCCCAACAATGTGTTATACTATCATCCCAATATATAGTACCTTATTATCTTGGTGAGAGCAATCACAGCATAATACACGCAAAGGCAGTTCCATAGAGCAAAAACTTTACCTCAGCCCAGCTTGGTTCCAATTCAGTTGCACCTTCAACAAAGGGTGAAACACAAAGTCAAAACATGGAGACATAAATGGACTTATTTCAAGATAAAAATATGCAAAGGAGATACCCAGATATGAAACTAATGTATCACTAATGTATCTCAGACAACGGGTAATTTGACAATAAAAGAGGACACCTTAACTGTGTTCATATAATAGAGACACCAAGACTAGTTGTACGCATTAATCAAGGAAACAAGAAAAGCATGCAAATGAGAGGGGAAGAAGAGGACAAACGAGTTGCAGCCTTCAAAGCATTCCAAGATTCTTCAAGCTCAAGTAAAACCTGAGCTTTTTGTTCGTGCAAAACTGCTTTCTCAGGCATTATAGTTATTGCAGTCTCCCACTTTCCAAGTGCTTCACGGTATCTTCCCTCCTTCAGAAGCAAAAGTCGATGAAAGGGAGACTTAACCAAGCGGTGCAAGATAAAAATAAACTTATTGCAATGGACATATCTGTTTAGATTCGAAATGCAATACTCCTGTATGCATACACTTATCCAGAAACAAGCAATCACTTAGTTCTCAGAAATTGGGGCAAATACGAATTATGAAGTACCATGTCAAGAAACTATTACATCCCATTTAAGTAATCATATAGTTAAACTTCATTAATCATTTCCATCACTACTCAAGGACATTAATCATTCCAAGTACGAATTATCCAACTGCTATGTTCCTTCAGAAGAACAATTTCTCTACCTCAGTTTTTGAGAGATGTGTACTTCCTAATGGCACCTAAGTGCTCTCCTATCCTGGAGGAATATAGATTTATATCAATCAAATTGTTATTGTACTTTTTAGATCAATCATTCAATTTTAATCAATCAGTCATTTGATAATGACTTTCATACACCAATTATTTGATTTTTTCATCATCTTCATCATCATCATCATCATCATCATCATCAGTAAATTACATATGTAAAAAGAATAACAACTACCTTAAATTAACCGAAATATTAACTCCTTCATTCTGCACGCTGTTTAATTCAATTTGAGAACCCTAACATCGTAGAAGCATCGTATAATATATTTAAGCAAAACCCTATACTACATATAAGAAAACAATAAACATCCGAAAACCTCAAAATCGATCCTACAAAGGCAAAAGAGTTGAAGCAAAGAAACGAGAAGTACCTCAGCAAGTTTATTTCCTTGAGCTTCGAACTCCTGAGCAATAATTCTACTTTTTTCAGCTTCGTCATCGGTGTCCTTGATACTTCCGCCGTCTTTTCCAAGTAATTCGCCTTCCGTCAACGCCTCTGCTGCAGAATTAGCATCGGAGCTGGTATGAACATCTTCAAATGGAAGATTGGGATTAAAAGCGATGGGTCGTTTCTTGCTTTTGCCATCGCTAACGTTCTTCTTCCATGTCATTTTCATCTTTCCTATGAAGGGTTCTTCTGGTTGGTTTTGCCCAATCGATTCTACTATTGATAATTAGAATAGTAATTTATCTATTCATGAATCTAGCCTCGCCGCTCCTTGAGCTGATGTTCCTCCCCTCCCTCTTTCCCAGTTCCTCTGTATTTTTATATAATTCAGTTTTAAATTTTCAATTAGTTATTTTCCATTTTTGTTGATTTTTAATATGGATTAGTCTTGTGTACCGTCTTCATTTTTTAAAAATTATACAAAATACTAATAAATAGTGAAATATTACACATGTTATTATCGAAAAGTATATTTTTTATAGTGTAATTTTTCAATAATAAATGGTGCAATTTTTTTACAAATACGAGTTGCATAGTGTAACTGGTGCACAAGAGACTTATACTTTTAAAATTGTATTTTGAATAATGACATTTAGGGCCGCATAGTTGGACAACTTGCTTAATAAGAATAGAAAATGAGAATTTATTTTAAGGGTGGACTGTACGATATATTGAAAATTTTCTCCTCATATTATTATAATACAGAATTTTTTGATAAACAAAATTATCATTATTGTTGTCATATAAAAATTTTTGATATTGAAAAAGTAATATCATTGTCACACCAAAATTTTGATATATAAATATTAAGATACCATAATATACCAATTTTCAATTTTTAAAACATTATATTACCTACAGCTACTTTAAAAAATCTTTAATACAATCTGGTTCCCTCAGTGCAATCCATTTGCTCTTTTGTAATTTCTGTGCAATTCTTATATGATTTTTTTAGTAATATTTAAAAAAAAAACACACACAATAGATAATAGAGTAAGTCTAATGTGCACCAGTTATACCGTGTAATTTAAGTGTATTTTTTAAAAGTTACACCATTTATAACTGAAAAGTTACATAAATTATTAATGAAAAATTACAACATTAAAGATTCACTTTTCAGTAATAACATGTGTAACTTTTCAATAGTATTTTATATAACTTTTTGAAAATAAACTAGAGTTGCACGGTGTAACTGGTGCATATGAGACTAACTCTAGGTAAGAGTAAATGTTTTTAATGCAAAATTTAAAGTGATAGTTTGACACAGTTTCTAAAAGGCTTAGTCTTGTATGCACCAGTTGCACCATGCAATTCAAGTTCATTTTTAAAAAAGTTACACAAAATACTATTGAAAAATCACACATGTTATTACTGAAAAGTGTATCTTTAATAATATAACTTTTCAGTAACAAATAGTGTAACTGTTTAAAAATATACTTGAGTTGCACGGTGTAACTGATATACAAGAGACTCACTTATTCTAAAATTATACTGAGAAGTGTCAATCCTTAAAAAAAAACAATTTTTTAAGGCAAACACTCAAATAGAAATTTCTACGGGTCAAAGATCCGTAGAAATATCCATTTTCGAAAATTCGCGGGTCTAAACCGGGTCGGACCGAATTTGAGTATTTTTTTCCAAAATTCGCGCAGATAGTGATTTTCGCTCCCAGGTATGTTACAGTCGGGGTAAATGCATGTTACTTTAAGGCAAAACGTGTGTTACAATCAGATTAAATGTTGTTTTCTACACATATTCATTTATTTTTATAGAAGTAAATATTTTTCATGCAATGTAAAACATGTATATGTTACATTGTATGTGTAACACATATTTATTCTTAATAAAAATACATTTTATCCTATAGTAACACATATATGCTAATATAATAACACAAATTGAGGAACAAATATGTGTTACAATTAGAGTAAATATGTATTACTGTAAATTTATGTTACAGTTGGAGTAAATTTGTGTTACTGCAAATGTGTGTTACATCTAGAGTAAATGTGTGTTACAATTAGAGTAAATGTGTGTTACTGCAAATGTATGTTACAATTAGAGTAAATGTGTGTTACTGCAAATGTGTGTTACAATTAGAGTAAATGTGTGTTACTGTATGCACAAACATTTATTTATCCTTATAAAAATATATATTATATATTATATAACATATATCAGGTATTAAATGATGTATTAAGTATATTAATAACATATTATTAACATAAATCAACAAAGAGAATAAAAAATAAATTAAGTAACACATATTTATACTTGCAGAAATACATATTTTCTTTATAGGTACTTGAAAAGTACAAAAAATTAATTTTTTAAGAACTTGTAACACAGATTTCGCCTAATTGTAACACGTCTTTGCCCAAATTGTAACATACCTGGGAGCGAAAAAATATATTATTAACATAAATCAACAAAGAAAATAAAAAATAAATTAAGTAACACATATTTATACTTGCAGAAATACATATTTTCTTTATAGTTACTTGAAAAGTACAAAAAATTAATTTTTTAAGAACTTGTAACACAGATTTTGCCTAATTGTAATACGCCTTTGCCCAAATTGTAACATACCTGGGAGCGAAAAAACCTGGAACTACAAGTTGCGCAAATTTTGGAAAAAAATGTTCAAATCTGACCCGACCCGGTTTAGATCCGCGAATTTTTCAAAAATAGATATTTCTACGGTAGAAATTTCTACACAAGTGTTGCTCATTTTTTAATGAGTAAATTTTGTGGGATTCAGTTTCATTGTATAAGAATAATATAAAATATATTATTCATTAATTAATTATTTTAAATAAATTAGTAAAATATATAATATATTTATTTAAAGTGATTATTATTTTTTTAAAATAATATTTATATTTTATTAAAAATTAATTATTAACTTTTTAAAAAAATAATATTTTTATTAAATGACTACTTGTTAAAAAAATATTATCACATTTTATTTATATATTTATATATATTTTTACAATCTTACACCGATATTTTATTTTTTTTAGATATAAATAAAGATAATTTTTACCGTTCATTTGGTACGTCGTATATATAGCCTATGGGTGAAAATGTAAAAATAACTGTTGGATCAAACAACGTCACGTCAACGTCATGGCTCAATGGCCAAAATTGACGGCAGCGCCGGAGCTAAGGTTATACTGAGTGCATTAACCTAAAAGGTAAGGAAAAATTAATTTCTTGTAGTGATTTTGGGTGCGAAGTGTAGATCATAGTTAGGTGTTTATAGGAGTGCGAAATCTTCGATTGAAATCTATTCTGCGTAAATTAAACCCAGTGTTCGATCTTCTGCCCTTTGATTTTTTCCACCATTTGTGCTGTGCATATGCTTTTGGTGCTGTTTAAAAAAAAGATTAATATAGATAAATTGCTATTCGAACTCTACTTTAGCTTCTGGGTTATTACGAGTATCAATCTCTTTGATCTGTGTGTCCAGGCATTTTGAATTGGAAAAAGGTACATTTTGTACCCTAAACTTATGTTTTCGTTCAAACAAACTCCCCAACTACGAACAAATATAACATCCAACTAATAAAAAGAGAGATGGAAAACTCTTAGGCTCCATTTGGATGAATGGATTTGAAAATGAATGGATTTAAACAAAAATACATGTAAAAAAGTATACATTTTAAGTTAGGAATTGTAAAGAGATGGGAGAGAAAGAAAAAAGTAAGGAAAATGAGAGATGGGGTGGAGAGGAGGGATTTCACAAATGACATGTGTTTGAAGAGGATTTAGATTCCTCCATTTTAAACATAAAATGGAATCTAAGTATTTGTAAATTCATGGAGAGGGTGGTTATTTGTGTGTGAAATCTATGGATTTCAAATCCACCCATCCAAATGGAGCCTTAGATTTCATTTTTTCTTGGTACTTCACAAGAGAAAGGAAGGATAACGCTAAAATGGTTGATGGGTGTTTTTTAATATAGATAATGTGTTTGATGAAATGCCTAAATAAGATCTTACAAAACAAACCAGATGTGTGCATTTGATTATAAACTATAAAATGCCCTACACCATATCTGTTGTGCTGTGGTATTCTTTTGGATCAAGCTTCTTAGTTACCACATGCGAATAAAGAAGAGAAATACTTATAAGTGAAATGGTAAGATTGAACTCCATACGCTGACTGCTCTGTGAATTATTTTCGAATTTAAGATGATCTTTTAATGTCATTGCTTGAAATGTTGGACAAAAATTCTTCATTTTGCTAATCTAATTCTAAATCATAACTCTAAAATATGGTTTGAATCTCCATTTATTTCTATTATAAATGTTACATCTTTTTTTACTTTTTTTTAATAATTTGGAAGATATTGTGTTTTAATTCCGGTATTTTATTTCTCATATGATGTTCTTGGTTGGTAGTCTCTTCTTCTCTTTCTCGATTGTGGTGAAGAAGAATGAGAATATAAACATCATTTGTTTCAAAATTGGATGGAAGAGTCTCAATCTCTCTTTTTTTTGTTGGAGGGCATATTTGATTGCTTTTAATAATTGGAGGGTGTATTTGTTCTTTTTTAATAGTTGGAGGATTCATTTGTATGAAAATATAGTTCAAGGTTCAATTTGTACCCAAGACAATAGTTTAGGGTCCAATTTGTACTTTTCCCCTCTTGAATTTTCTTTAAATTTGTAAATAATTGTTCATGATCCTGTCCAGAATTGTGCGCACAGTGTGTTGAAGTTCTTAAAATTTTGGAATGGCGGTGGAGCTATCATTAGCTTGTGATGCTTTATGTGATGTAAAAAGGTCAATGGAAAAGGGTATGATGTTTGACGAGTGCAGAAGAGCTGTGGAGGACAAAGAGATAGACAATGAATTCCAAGAGTTTGTACT
>JAPKLY010001088.1:2388-16693 GCA_026898435.1 Prunella vulgaris
AAGAGAAAACTTTTTATTAATAAATAATATATTTTTAAATAAAAGTGGATCAAATATTATTGATCTTATATTATAAGACGAATATTATATTTTTTATTTATAATTTATTCAATTTTAGACACGATTAGAATAAAATTGCCGGATAATTTCACATGAAATTATGTTCCATTCAATCGAACTAAAAACTAATAATTACTTGGTTTTCAACTTAAAATTAAAATAAAGGAAAAAATACAAAATGGTTCCGAAAATTGACACAAATTACATATATATGGTTCCATGCAAAAAAAAAAAACTTTCATGCAAAAAAAAAAAATGCTGTCGTGCAAATATTTTGAACTAATTTGTAAATATAGTGATATTTTTTGAACTAATATATAAAGCACCTTTAAAATAACACCCTCTTATAAATAGTATATATATATATATATATATATCGCACACAAATGGTCTATTTAATTAAAATATTATGTATTGCAAATGTGATATATTTCAACTAGTATTTAAAAGTTTTTTCTTCTGTTGAAAACACTAGTATTTAAAAGTTAATGTAGTGTGTTGTTATTTATTTTACTAACAAAGTGGGGCTTCATGTGCATGTCTCAAATATACAAGACCATCCACCATTACCACTGTGACAAACACAGTTAGGGTGCTGAGGAAACTATTTCGGAAACGTGAATGTAGATCACGTTTTATGAGAAAACGTGGCTCCCTTTCACGATGCTGCTTGAATACGTAAACTACATCCATTTCACCTTATTTCCATAAATAAAAAATTACAATAATTAAAAAAAAGTCCCATTGTATGAATACGAGTTTTAAAAATAATTAGATAAAATGGATAAAGTAAAAATGTTACAGAATGATTGCAGGATTTATTAAAATATAAAGTAATTATCTATAGTTGTAATAATAAAATAATATTTTTGAAAAGAGGAATGAAAATTAATTTAGATTGGAAAATTGTTTACCTAAATTTGGAATGCAACACACAAGTGCAAGTGATTGTTGTTGTGTTTGACAGTGACCAAGTTAAAATATAGAGTGAAGGAAAACAATGATTGAAAGCAAGATTTAGATGTTTAACAAGGTGATTTCCTAAGGAATGTAAAAACAAACGCTTTGGTTCTATCCACTCTTTGCAAAAATCGAAATGACTAAATATCACATTTTCAAGTAAGCAAATGTTGGTAGTATGCATTGAGGTACTTCAATTATGACTCATTTAACTACTAATAATTACTAGCATGCATGAGGGTCACTTAGTGCAAAAGTTAAGTCCGAAGACTCTATCAAATGCCTAAGTTCTCATTTAAACACTCAATACTCCAATTGTGAAATTCTTGGAATCAAGCAATTCTCATTGACATAGAAATCATAACACAAACACATGGTGTGCACAATTATCCATTCAAGTTCTAATTGAACAAACTCAATTCTCATATGTTGTTAATCCACTTAATGATTAAAACATCAAAAAGCATCCACCAATAGTTCAATTAAACATTAATTGAGAGAAGTCATACACATAATTAGCTCATTCATGCATTGGAATCACAAGGAATTAAACTACCCCATAATATCCATATCCCAAATGCAAATGGGGATTAGCCCATGACTAATTGTGAAGAACAAACAACAATTAAGTTAATAGCAATCATAACTGAGACAAAAATAGCAAAGTATTGAGAAAACTTACCAATGTTGGATGAAATTGAATTACAAGCAATCTACCTTCAATTACCAAAATCTAATATGTAGCTCGAAACACTAAATCCTACCATACACTTGTAGAGAATGTAATGGGGAATTTAAAGAAACAAACGGATCGAAAATCTATTGGCAAGATTGAAAGTAATTGAAGGAGGAAGATGTAGAATCAAAGTATAACCCACAAGTAACTTCCCTCTAACCTCTCTCTAATCTAAGAATTTGTAAAATGATTAAAAGCTTTTCCAAAATCTAAATAAAGGCCTATTTATAGGTGTCAAAACGTTATGACTTGATTGCCCTTCATTAAAGGGATGAAATGTAAAAATTGCTCTTAGAAATCAACTTCTAGAGGCTCACTCGGTCAGCCGCTCGACCAACGAAGGAGCACCGGTCGGTCAAACTTGCTCGAGCGCAGGGTCATCCTGGAGGCAGATCTATTTTCGCTCGAGCAAAGGCAAACTGATGCTCTGGCAAACTTGTTTTCTTCATATCTTGAGCTCTAGAACTTCGATTGACTTGATTCTTTTTTAGTTGCGATCCTCTTTTCAAGCTCTTTCACGTGGTATATCATTTTCACCATTTGAATTAATTTAATAAATCTGAAAATTATCAAACTTGCTCGTTTTCCCACTTTTTTGCTTTATTTTTCCTACAAATGCACAACTCTTTTCAAAATAGGTCAATGATCATTTATATAGCAATTAGTATCATAAATGCAATCAAAACAACCAAAAATACTATCAAAATAAACATGAATTTGATACAAATATGACCCTAATAAAAAATGAGTAAATTAGTACATAACCCGCATACTACGCGGGAGATGATTCACGAAAGTATTTTTAATATATGTTTTATTATAATTTTTTGTTATATATTAAAAAAATTATAATGTCAACTGGTAATAAAAAATATCATTTAATTTTATATTTTATATTATTGAATAAATAAGATATGTTGTAGTTTAAAATGTTTGGAAATTAATTTTTATTAAAGAGTAATTTTATTTTGCTATGTTCTAGGACAATTGAAGTGTTAAATTTTTTAATGTGGTAGGCAAAATTTTTTGCTTGGGCTGCGCGGATTTTGTTTGGGTATGGGCAAGCTTTTTAGGGACAAATATTTTGGACATATTATAAACAAAACATATAGGGGTGGTACCTAGAATCAAACCGCGTGTGCGCCTCTCATGGGGAAGAATTGCAACGTCGTGCCGCTCAGGAGAAGCAGACCGCGCTGCCGTGCGCCACTTCGGAGGACAAGAATCGCATTGTCTCAGGAGTGAAGTACCGCTCGAGTTCAGTGAGAACGTGCGCTATGCGCAAGTGAAAGAGGTAACAAGTTTTTCTAGGGCTTCTTAGAATTGAGAGCCCATCAGATATTAGGCCTCGCAACTGAGGTTACCGCCTTGGACCGCCTTGTTTGATTGAGGTGCACGCCTGGTGTTCAACAGCAGAGGCATACGAGTGTTTTTACAAATTTCAAACTAAGGCTAGCCACAGTTTGTACGCCTAGACCCTTTTTAAAACGTTGGACCAAACTTTATTTCTTAATGGCTTGTTTTTAATATTTCATAGTTTTGTATGTGAAGAATGAACTTATGAAATTTGTAATGTTTATTTATTGAGTTTTTGGTAGTACTATGTGATATTATGCTGTAGAATTTGTGTATGGATTATCAACTGATATTCTGCCCAAAGTATGTGAGGCACACCTCAGGCGCTAGGAGGCCCTTGGCGCCTCTCGCCTTTCAAAACCAGTAGACTTGAAGTCTTACTTCTTGTGTTATAAATAATAGCTTGTAGTATCATAGACTGTATAATCTGAATTGGAGTTATAGTGTTAAATGTTTTGCCTTTAAAGACAAAGGATCACACCTCAATCATGGATAATTAATCTAATTGCTAGTCCATATAGAAAAATATAGTTTCCAAAAATACATTTGTTGGTTTTCTCTTCGCATTTCTAAGGATTTTTTGTCCAAACAGGATGTGTTGCTGCTAAGATATCACTGGTTTAGTATTTGAGCAAAGAAGTTGCTCTAACGTGTTAATATTTTGTTCCCTCCTTCCCTTGAGTTATGCTTCAAAGAAATATTTGTGGAATCCACATAATAACATATTTATATTGTTGTAATATATAACCATTGCACAGTTGAAACAAGAATATAGGATATAATGTCATTAAAATCTAATATAATTATATAAAGCAAGTGATCTATCCAATTGATTCAAAAAAATTCTATTGTAGAAAGCTTCTTGGTTAAGTTTTCTTAGTTCTATCTTATTGTTGTTAACAGGTAATGCAGATCAATGCACAGGAAGCTGAAATAATTTTAAAAGTACTATTAGTATGTGCTTTGATATCAGCTGTGCTATTTTCTCATTTAATGTTGAAATGCTTGCTGCCATGGTTTTATAGACGATTTAATATCACTATTGGCAGAAGTCTTAATTCAAGAAAATCTTTTAAACTTTAATTATTGGTGGGTTGTCAATGCCATTTTAAGTCATTATATGACATGCTTAACAGAATTTGATTCCCTAATTCCCAAACACAGTTCGAAGATAAGACTGCTGCCTTGCCTGGCCGAGCTTGCTACTCCTCCATCTTGTGTGTCTCTACTTTTTTGCCCAATTCAAAGGTATGACAACTATCCTACATGCTCGTTCATAGTTTTGATCAATAATTTCATGGAAATGATATATAGTGTTCAACTGTTCATTATGTTGCTGAAAAGGAAGAAGAAAAGAAGGCAAAAATGGGAGAAGTATAAATAATAAGAAGATAAATATATTTTAATAAAAAATATAGGAACCTTATATTTTTTAAGTCACTTTATTTTACTCATGAAAAAGGTTTACTCTCTGTGAAGGGAATCTCTAAACTTCACGCTGCACAAATAACTCATCAACCATGACATCATCCGGAGATGGTGAGTACTGGTTGGCATGCACGCACAAATATTTGTAGAACTCAGTAAACACATTCTCAGATGTTTATATGCGTGTTTCTATTAGTACATGTATATGTGATTAGGGGAATAATTGCAACATTTTGTATCCATTTTAGCATGATATTGATTGGTTTATGTGCATTATTGACCCTAATATGTTATACATTGTGCTATTAACTCTTTTTGGCAAGAAAGTTGTGTTTTATAGGTGAAATCGAGCAAAATCAAGGAAATCGTGATTATAGAGGATGAGATGATGTGATACGAGTACATGGGGAAGCTTAAATGACTCAAAGGAAGACCCTAGGAAGCTTGGACGAGCCATAGGATCGAAAACAAAAAAGTCGAAAATGGACGTCGGATAAAGGTCATTGACCAAGCTCTCTTGTACTGTTGACCGAGCTTTCTTGTACTGATGATTGAGCGAAATTTCTCTGGACACCATGGTGAGCCACGTTCGGACACACGTGGGAGGCGCTCGGTCATGCATGTCCGAGTGGCTGCAGAAGGTTGACCGAGCGGACCTTCGGATTTTGACCAAATTAAGGGCGACTTCGTCTTTTCACACATTTAATGAGGGGCAAATTTGTCTAAGCATTGTGGGCACTACAAATACTTCAAGGATCAAATTTTGGAGGCATCTTTCATTCCCAATTAGACTTTTGATCATTCCAATCATTAAGAAGATTTAGAAAGAGATTAGGAAGTTACTTAGTGGGTTTTTAGATAATCTTCATACTTCTCTCTACAATTTCTTGTAATCCAATCATTAGATTTATGATCCGTTTATTGCATTAGATTAATCTCTACATTTCTACGATTCAATTTCTCATTTGGAGTTCCGGATCAAGAGTTAGCATTTGAAGGTAGTATGAGAGTTATTCAATTACTCCATAATTGGTAAGATTCTTGTAATTTTCTTTATATTAGTGTTAATGATGATAGTTAGTTGCTTAATTGTTGATTTGTTTTGCCAATTAGCCATGGGCTAATCTCTTGTTGCATTGGTGTATGAATACTATGGTGTAGTTTAGTGGTTTGTTAATACTATGCATGAATAAGTGATCTTAATGGATTAATTCTCTAATTTGATGATTTGATTGAATGCTTGGTATAATCAATTGAATGTTTTGAGCCTACGTGAGTTAGCAACACATGAGAATTGAGTTAATTCACTGATGTTCTTAATTGAATTTTGTGCACACCAAGTGTTTGTATTAATGCTTTTATGTCAATGAGAATTGCTTAGAAGCTAAGAACCTCTCAAATGGAGTATTAGGTGTTGTAGAGAGATCTAGGCACTTGATAGAGCCCTTTAGCTTGATTAAGATATCAAGGGATCTTATGCATGCTAGGATTGATAGGATGCTAGATGAACCATAGTTGAAGTACTCCAATACACATCACTCACACTTGCTCACTTTGAAAAAGGTGATAGTTAAAATTTACTCTTTCTTGTTGAAAAGTAGATAGAATCCATGAATCTTTTCTTATTTTCCTTAGCTATTACCTTCGTAAACAACCAATACTTGTTTAATATCGCATCGTTTCCATGTGTTTGATATTTTATTACTTGGTCAACTTGCCTAAGCCACAACGTCCACGTACACTTGCGTGAAGCATACACGAATTAGGCGAAACAAGTTTTTGGGGCCGTTGACGGGGAATCGATTACTTTGTTAAGTTGGGTTTGATGTTTGCATTGATTTTTTTTGTTTTTCTTTATTTGTTCTTAATTATTCTTGGTGAGTGTTGATACTTTCTAAGTTTTTGTAGGAGTGAACTTAATTGAAGATGGATGGATACAATCATTACTCGTATTCTCCAAAATACATATATCCTCCTAAATCATATACATATCAACCTTACCCATATCAACCACCACCTCTACAAGAAGATCCTTATCCTTCTAATCCATATTCATATCAAGATTCCTACCATCACAATTACCCTTATCAAAAAACATGCTCTTACAATGTACCTCCTCATATACCTTATCATCAAGAAGAAGCTCCTCCAAGACATGTTAATGATACCTTAGCCTATATTGTCAAGCAACTCGAAGAGATTAGAATGGAGGAAGCAAAGAACGTTGAGAAGACAAACCGAAAGTTTGATGAAGCTTGCAAATCTCATTGTAATCAAATGGGTCAAGATACATGTTCATACACTCCACCTCTTCCTATGACTTTTCATCAAGAGGAAACTCCTCCTAGCTATGTGGATGAGACTTTAGCTCACATTGTCAAGCAATTAGAAGAGATGAGGATGGAGGATGAAAGGATGCATGAGGAGACCAATAAAAAATTTGATGAAGTTTGCAAGTCTCATGGTCATCAAATCAAGAATTTGGAGTTCCAAATGAGTCAATTGACCAAATCATTTACCCAACAAATCTATGAGGTTTGTGACGATAAGGTGGAGGAGGAAATTGGAGAGAATTTAGATGATGGAGTAGACATGGAATTTGATATTCCATTAGGTGATGAGCAAGAAAAGGAAGTGGAAAGTATGGGGGAAGAAGGGAATGTGGAAGAAGTAGAGAATGTTGGACTAGAAGAGAAAATAGATGAGAGTGAAAAGGAAGAGGAGGAAGATGAAAATAATGAGAGTGAAGAAGATGATGATGATGATGATGATGATGATGATGAGTACAAAGATCTTTATGATTACATTGATTTTGATATGGATCATCTTGTTGATAATAGTGATTGTAGTGATGGAGAGATCCTATTTGAGATCAAAGAAGATGAAGATGATTATGAAGAGATCAAATCTCCTTACGTTCAAGAAACATCAGATCCTAAGAGTTTTACTCATCCTCTTTATGATTACATCAATTATGGTATTAGTCCTCTTATTAATGATAATGAATATGATACTTCTCTTGTATGCATTGATAGGAATCAAGAGCAAGAAGAGAATGAGGTGAAGGAAAAAGATGATTCAAGAGGAGGAAAGGAGAAAGAACAAGAAGAGGTAGATGAATGTCCACTCATGGACATGAGCACAAATGAAGGAGAACAACAAGATGAAGTGGAAGATGAGTTTAAAGATGAAATGAGCATTTCTAAACCCTTAAACTCTTCTACTTATGCTTTAATGGATAATGTTGTTTATTGTGAATTCGTCTTACCTCTTGATATAATTGACTATAAAATAGAATTAAGGATCCTCTTAGGAATCTTTGATAGTAGGAAAAGGGGGTGTATAAGGTTGAGGAGAAAAGAAGAGGAAAATAGTTGTGCTCACAAGTTTAAATGGAAAAGAAAAGTTGGTGTATGGGGTAGAAATCCTACGAACTTCCTTTATTATGAAGCTATGAGATTAAAGTATGATGGCAAGGATGATAAATATCCTTGGCCATCGCGATGAGCTTTAACATTTTAGTCCGGCTAGGGGACGTTAAATCCAAGCGCTAGATGGGAGGCAACCCATCCTAAAAAAATTCTTGCTTATTTATTTTTATTTGTAATTTAGATATTTTGAATTGTTTGCTTTGTGTAGGAATTGGAAGCTAAGAGATGTGTTTTGGATTTCATGATCACTGATATGAGGTAGTGTGTCTTCTTACCTTGGTTGGTGCACTTGATTTATCATAGTTTGGGGGAGTTGCCTCTTGGTATATGTTGTTGTTTCTTGGTTTAGTTGGGCTTGATTTTGCTTTTATTGGTTCATTGATTCATTGCAAATCATATTTTTATCACTCTTTGCCAAACTTTTAGGATCCTCGATCCGAAAAAGGGGTGTGTTCGTTCTTCAGATTTTTTATTTGCAATGAGATCTAATGAGAATTGTGAGCTTTATAAAGATGTGTTGAGGAAAACTCCTCCCACTTGGCCAAGAAGGAAATTTTTGTGTGATTGGCAAGTCATTCTCCCATTCTTAATCCGAACTCAAGTTATGTCTTTACACTTCTCTATATCTACTTGCTTTCCTTTCCTTGTGATAGTTTGTTTCATTTGAGATTGTTGGTTTAGATTGTTATTTTATTTGATATTGTCCTTTGAATTGTGTGAGATTCTTGAGTATTGGATTGATTTAGCATTGCAAATCATCTTTTCATCACTTTTGCCAAACTTTTAGGATTCATGATCCAAAAAAGTTTGGGGTGTGTGTTCATTTTTCAAATCTTATTTGCAATGCATGATTATGTAGATTCTAGGTGCTTTGATGATGCTTTGACTTGTTGCCATAGATTGATGAGTTGGTTTTTGTTTGATATTGATTGTCATTATTGCTAGCTTAGGGACATGGATGCATGAGATAGATTTATTGTTGTGTTGATGATGTTGATAGTGCATGTTAGGTGTAGTGTAGATATCATTAAATTAATGCTTTGTTTATAGTGTAGTTGAATCTTTGATGCTTGATGCATGTATGATATGAACATGTTTGAGATGATTTGAGTCATGATCACCTTTACCCGTGAAGTTTGAGCCTTATATGCCAGTTTTAATCTTAAACGGATGATATTTTCATTGTTGAGAGATCCACATTGGTAAGATTCATGTAATTTTCTTTCATATTAGTGTTAATGAAGATAGTTAGTTGCTTAATTGTTGATTTGTATTGTCAATTAGCCATGGGCTAATCTCTTGTTCCATTGGTGTATGAATATTATGGTGTAGTTTAGTGTTGTGTTAATCCTATGCATGAATAATTGATCTTGATGGATTAATTCTCTAATTTGATGATTTGATTGAATGCTTGGTGTAATCAATTGAATATTTTGAGCCTATGTGAGTTAGAAATACATGAGAATTGAGTTAATTCATGAATGTTCTTAATTGAATTTTGTGCACACCAAGTATTTGTATTAATGCTTTTATTACATGAGAATTGCTTAGAAGTTAAGAACCTCTCAAATGGAGTATTAAGTGTTGTAGAGAGATCTAGGCACTTGATAGAGCCCTTTAGCTTGATTAAGATATCAAGGGGTCATATGCATGCTAGGATTGATAAGATGCTAGATGAACCATAGTTGAAGTACTCCAATGCACATCACTCATATTTTCTCACTTTGAAAAAGGTGATAGTTAAAATTTACTCTTTCTTGTTGAAAATGAGATAGAATCTAAGAACCTTTTCTTGTTTTCCTTAGCTATTACCTTCGTAAACAACAAATACTTGCTTAATATCGCATCGTTTCTCTGTGTTCGATATTTTATTACTTGGTCAACTTGCCTAAGCCACAACGTTCATGTACACTTGCATGAAGCATACACAAATTAGGCGAAACAATATGTAATTCTTTCAATAGAATTTTATTCTATATTTTTTCTCTAAGATGATGAATCACATAAATGCAATTGGAAATGAATTTAAATAATTCAAACTCAACTTTCTTTTCATTTTCGTTGTTTTTTTATTTTTTGTTGTTTCTTCTTCATGCTTACTTCCTGATTTTGAGAAGTGTGTAGCATTTGGCGGGTGAATGTTGTGCAAGAAATATTTTAAGCACTGATGTCAGTGTAATAATTAGATATTGCAAAAAAAAAAAACCCCTTTTTAGGTTTATTATAAACTCATGTGTGATTAAGAGCCATATAATTTTGTTGTTTTCCTAATCGTATCTTGATTTTGCAAATAGTTGGATTTTTTTTAAAGCTTCGTTAGTTATCATTCTTGATGTCTTCATATTTGTAGCAACTAGAGACTAATTGTTGTTTAATTCTCTGAGTTTCTTCATTGTTGGCAGCCCTCAATGAGAATTTATGTTTTTTAATGTACTTAATATGAGGATTCCTCATTTAGGATCTTCACTGCAAGGAACACAAAGATGAAATGCTGAATAGTGATGTGTATATAAAATCAGAATGTGCATGCTATTATGAGTATGTCATCTATTATTGAATCCTTCTAGTTAGTGCTTTCTGTAACGATAGAAATCATTAATGAAGACAAGCTTGTACTAAGGGGTCTAAAGTTCCATGGTTTCCATGGGGTGAAGCAAGAAGAAAAGAATTTGGGTCATAAATTCTTGATTGATGTAGATGCTTGGATAGATCTTCAAGCTGCGGGTGTTTCTGATCAACTAACAGATACTATCAGCTATACTACAATATATAGGTAACTGCACTTCAGTTGGGATTGTGAAATTAGATGTCTGCTCTTGATTTAGGGGCAGTTCTAAGTCACCAATGTGGGGAAATAAATGGCCACATTATATCACATGTGACATGTGGCATGACACATATTCGTTGGATTCGTGCATATTACCAACACGAGTGGCATAGAATTAGCCTATATTAAGAGTTAAAAGAGTGTTGATTGTCATTTTGAGCAATTGTATGTTTTTACCCAAAGGTGTCTTTATAATTTTCTGTTTTAGCCAATTTCGTGGATTTAAATGTCCTTGTTTAGTTTAATCTATCAAGGTTTCACGGTCATAGAGGTCTGTACTTTGAATGTATAAATGATATTGCACATCTGTAATTTGTGTTTCGATTATGAAGGGCTTGAGTATTATTCAATAGTAGCAAATCATTGTTGGTTGTTAGGATCTCATATGGATTTGAAATATGTCACTGTCATTGAACTAAATTTTGAGTTATTTGGGTGGATATAGAATCTTCTCACTCAAATTTTGGTAGTTTTGAAATCCATCAGTTAATCATAAGATAACCCGAGAAAAGCATGTATGATTTTAGCAATATTTCTCACTAAAAGGATTCATTATCTTTTCAAAATGGAAATTTCATCTGCTGTGCATGACTAGGGATTTACAAAATCTTGATAAATATGAGTAGTGTTTGTTGTTGTTTTAGATTATTTAAATAGGGTAGTATTTAACTTAATATCAAATATATGTGTAAGAGTGTAATATTGTATTATTATGTTGTTGATGGTAATTGTAACAATTGAATGATCGTGTAATAATTAATGTGCTTTTAAAGGAAGTAGTAAAAGTGAGAATAAAATATGTGAAACGTGATAATGAGTGAGAATAAATGGGTCATAAGAGAGAGTATTGTGTAGAAAAAATAATATTTATAGGGGTTATAGGTATTAGGTTTTTAATAACTAGATTATAAAATCCCAAAGTAGAACATGATTTTGATTTCATCCCAAATCTGGTTTTCAGATATCAAATCAAACATGCCATTAGGAATTGTGTGTTATAACATAATTTCACTAATAGAACATGTAGATAGCAGAATTAGACTTTGATTCAACTTGCTTTTAAAATTTCATTAGGGCCTTGGATGAACTAGGTAGATCTGTTAGTGCAACAACTGTAGCATATTCTCTTTTGTCTGTTAATTAGGCATGGTATTTGAAGAAGACATAAATGGAAGAAGAGTAATAACATAATTTTAAGAAGAATAAAGAGCAGATTGAGAGTATTATATATCTTCAAGATATATTGAGCGGATAATTTTGCTATCTATCTGCCCCTTCTGGCATGATATTAGACTGCATTAGCTTTCTAATACAAACAAACACCATTAGCCTCTATTGTGATGCAAACACATTTGGACTTCTCGTTATCACCTTTAATTGTAACTTTGAGATGTCGTTTTTAATCCTAAAAGGGTGGATACATATTGGTTTATCCTTTTTGTCATTTCTTTTTCCAGAATTTGTGATTATCAACTTGATTTCAAAACTGCAGCATAGTCAGAGACATTGTGGAGGGGGTTTCACACAATCTTCTTGAATCTGTAACAAAACAAATTGCGTTTACAGTGTTGACTAAGTACCCCCAAATTACTTATGTTCGAATAAAGGTAGGAAAACCGCATGTGGCGGTGCTTGGCTCTCTCGACTACTTAGGTGTGGAGATTACAAGGCATCGTACCGCTGTTAAACAAAGCAAAGATGTGTAGGCTTCGCTCATCTTTGTCTGATGTCGAAATATGCATTGTGACCCTTCAATCTCTTTACTCTTTTTGTTTTTAGGGTAAACTTTCCTTTCCAAGTTATTACTGTTTTTTATGGGCTAATAATATAATAAACACATGCATGTATGACTCAAGTTGTGCTCTCTTAGTTGCTCCTGCAAGAGAAAATGAATTTGTATGGATCACACACATACACCCCCACCCCCCACCAATGTAGATGTGTACAATAGAGATCCTCTTACTATTTTTTGAAATAATTTGCGAGATTAATTAAATGTTACTTTTCCACTAAACATCAAATGAAATTATACTTTTCTCAAAAATGAAAAAATAAATAAATAAAATGCCATAACATAATGGGTTAACTTTTCATCTAAGATAAAATGAAAATATTTTTTCCATTCCTTGAAAAATTAAATTTTAAAAAAAATTAAAGTTTTCGTCAAAAGTTCAAATTCTTCAAATAATTCAGTTTATGATTCTGATTGTTGTTTCTAATGTTTTCCATGTATGCTACTCTTGAACACATATCTGATATATTTGATCATATATATAATAAAGGTGATCATATATGTATATAATTTATGCACATTACAAACCGAGTGTGTGTAGTAATTATTATTTTTAATATTTTTCACATACTCCTGATCTCACATACAATACATTTGATCACACATATAATACATCTAATCATATATGTACATAATTTACTCACACAAATATCAAGTGTGTGCAATTGAAGGCAAATTGTTTCATGAATACTTGGGATATATTTTCTTCGAAGGTTAAAATTATGAGTTATTTACTATGGGGTAGTTTTTTTATTTGGCAATTGATACGAGGGGAGTAGATTTTTCCAACTTACTCTCAAGCACAAGAGTTGATGCTTTTATTACAAGAATGTCATACGTGGGTTTCCCATCCAATCAACTCACCATTTCATATTCATTTTATTATATTATCAATTCAAAATTTTATTTTATGAATTCATTCCCCTTCCCCCTTTATAACAATTTGAATTTTTAATATTTAATATTGACAAACACTTAAATACAAATTTCTACGGGTCAAAGATCCGTAGAAATATCCATTTTTGAAAATTCGCGGGTCTAAACCGGGTCGGGTCGAATTTGAGTATTTTTTTTCAAAATTTGCATAGCTTGTGATTTTCGCTCCCATGTATGTTACAGTTGGGGCAAATGCATGTTACTTTAAGGCAAAACATGTGTTATAACCAGATTAAATGATGTTTTCTACACATATTCATTTATTTTTATAGAAGTAAATATTTTTCATGCAATGTAACACATGTATATGTTACATTGTATGTGTAACACATATTTATTCTTAATAAAAATACATTTTATCCTATAGTAACACACATATGCTCATATAATAACATAAATTGAAGAACAAATATGTGTTACAATTAGAGTAAATATGCATTACTGGAAATTTATGTTACAATTGGAGTAAATTTAGGTTACTGCAAATGTGTGTTACATCTAGAGTAAATGTGTGTTACAATTAGAGTAAATGTGTGTTACTGCAAATGTATGTTACAATTAGAGTAAATGTGTGTTACTGCAAATGTGTGTTACAATTAGAGTAAATGTGTATTACTGCGAGATCAAATGTGTATTACTGTATGCACAAACATTTATTTATCCTTATAAAAATATATATTATATTTTATATAACATATATAAGGTATTAAATGATGTATTAAGTACATGAATAACATATTATTAACATAAATCAACAAAGAGAATAAAAAATAAATTAA
>JAPKLY010001088.1:16703-45585 GCA_026898435.1 Prunella vulgaris
AAATCAACAAAGAGAATAAAAAATAAATTAAGTAACACATATTTATATTTACAGAAATACATATTTTCATTATAGTTACTTGAAAAGTACAAAAAATTAAATTTTTAAGAATTTGTAACACAGATTTTGCCTAATTGTAACACGCCTTTGCCCAAATTGTAACATACCTGGGAGCGAAAAAACCTGGAACTACAAGTTGCGCGAATTTTGGAAAAAAATGTCCAAATCTGACCCGACCCGGTTTAGATCAGCGAATTTTTAAAAATTGGATATTTCTACGGTAGAAATTTGTACACAAGTGTTGCTCTTTAATATTATACTCAATTCGAAATTTTCACATAAAGTATATAAAATATTTTATACTTAAAATAGAGAATATTATATTTAAAGGAAAATATTGTAAAAATATATACATATTCATATACATATTCATAAAGTAAAAAAAATATTCATAACAAAAAAATATTTAGCAAAATGAATGCACAAAATTCAAGAGTAAAATTGAAAAAAAAAAGTCTAAACAACAATTTATTCATAAGTACAAAAAGAAAGGTAAAAGTTCAAATGTTTTTACCTGAAGTTCAAATTAAATGATTATCAAAGTTTAATTATAAAATTATTCAAGTTATATAAGTTAAAATGAATTACATCAAGTTTCACAACAAAACATACACACAATCAATGCTAAATCTTAGAAGAAAAAAAAATTCAGCAAAAGGTATAACAAAACGTTCATAAGTGCAAAATAACAGGTAAAAATTCAAATGTGTGCACTTACAGTTAAAAACAAATGATTGTCAAGTTCAATTACAAAGTTGTCTATAATTTCAAGTTCAAGATACCAAAAGTATATTCAAATTTGTGTGCACAAAAATTAAACTAAGACAAACAAAAATAACCTAAAATAGCTTTATATATGGAGATATAACTCTCCAAATTTCTTCTTCACTTAAATCTGTAACAAAGGGCAGCCATTTCGCCTGAAATTATGGCGGCAATCTCTGTGATTAATTGATGAAACCTGAAGTTGTTAGAAGATGACAATCATATCAAAGTGTGAGATTGGCTCTCACACTTTCTTGCAGCTTCAACTTCTCCACTCTGTAAAAGTACATACACCTAAGGTTGCGTTTACTTTAATTGTTAGGATAAGGTAAACATTACTAATTTAGTGGAGGGTGTTAAAATAAACCTAGATAATGCTTGTTTACTTCATAGCATAATAGAAATGTTAAAATCATGTTTACTTTGATGGTTAAAATTAAATTTTAACTATTTGTTAAAGATTTAATTGAATTATTTGAAGAATTAGTTAATTTATTTTAATATTTTTTATTTTTATTTCCCACATTTTAGGGAGGATAAAAATATTTGAATTTTTTCCTTTTATATTATATTAATATTATAGCATACTAAAGGGAGTGAATAGTTGAACTGAAGGGAGTGAATAGTTGATTGGTTAACTTAAACCATCTATTCTCCTCAGGTTACATTTTGATAAACAACATACCTTTATCCCGGATCAAGATGTTTACCCGAAAAAATTAACTTTCGAAGTAAATGCATTATATACCTATACTATTTAATATATCAACCTTTATAAGGTAAAGTAAACGAACCCTAAACGTCTAACCTTCAACAGCAGTCGGAACAACCTTCGGTAAACACCCTACAAAATCCCATTTTCCCAAATCAAACGCTCGATTTCATCGCTGTAATTCTCCAAATCAAACCCTAATTTTCACTTCCCATAATCTTCCTCATCCACGGGCTCTTATTGAATTTGTTTGATTGAATTCATAACCTCAACCAAGCCGCCCTGTTCAAACCAGTCACAATTGAAGAAAATTTTTGAAGCTCCACCATTATTTTGAAATCACTCCACCACCGTTTGAAGAAGAGTAAGAGAGAGATGCATCACTGATCTACCAAGAGAGAGAGAGAGAGATGTTGGGATCCACTGTATTTTTTGTAAATAGGGGAAATTCACTTCCTATAGGCCCCATTTGGTACGCATTACTAAGTGTTACAAGTTTTGCATTTAAAAATTCATACTATATTATTTGATAGGGTGTAACAGAAAAGTTACATAAGTCCTAAAAAGTAATATCATTTGGCGGGGTGTAATATATAGATATGTAAGCACAAAAAATACTATTCAAGTCATACAAAATGACACAACCATACTCATTCATACCAATTAAACACAAGTATAAATAAAACACAACTTGAAAACCAGCTTTTTTTTTTTTATTTCAATAGCATAAAACTATATCAAACCCAACAACCTATTTACATTCATAAAAGTAGTTTCAAATCACACAAGCAAACTACGCCACCTCAAAAACCATACGTCAGAATTCATAATTTACAATATGATGCAATACATGTTTAAAACAAACACAATATACTACAACGGAAGCAAAATAAGTCACGGTTCTACCCACAGATCGTCATCTATGTACACTGCAACTCAAAAAGCCTGCAAAAGCGCCACAACTACTCCAGTTTGAACACCACATCACATATCGTCATGATTACCTACAATGCATAAACTATATGAGATTTATAAATCTCAGTAAGTAGAAATTATGCATGATAATGTGATTCTTTTGAAAACCTCCCCATACACTCTCTTTTGAAATCCCCAATTTATTTATGAAATACTCCTTAGGGCCCCTAGACACACTATCATACACCGGAAAGAGCTCAATATACACATAATCAAGTTACCAATAATGATATCGATGTGGGGCCCATCCTCTTATGGCCCATCAGGATTCGGATCTCACATACGCCCCCATGTCCACCAAGAAATCATCCCACTACGCCAGCCCATATCAGTGAATCCAAGGATCTACCCTCCAGCGACCAGCAAGGTCCATCACCAAACATGACCCTTTGTCCGCACAGGAAGTCCCCTTAGGGAAACACCCGAATCATATAATAATCAAATAAGGCATCGGCCCACACCAGGTAGCCTACGCTAGGTTTTCCTAGGCCGCTCCTTCCCAGGTCACCCCTTTCGCCCTCGGTGTATTATCAGTGGCCAAACATTTAAAACCAATTAATTTCATTTCGATGCATGATATGCATGTTTAATGTGATGCAATGCAACATATTGCACATATTCAACTCATATCAATTATGGAGCTCACTGACTTCTTCACTATCACCAATAGAGCTCATAGGCTCATTCAATATGACATATAAAGCTCGCAGATGCATTTCACATAATCACAAAATGTAAATCACATATTACAATTCACTTAAATTCACATATTATCTCTCAAACATAAATAATTCACAAAATAATATGTTTATACATTATAGTTGCAAATGAATTTCTACTTATCTCGAGCACGTAAAATATCGATAATTCAAACTCTTAAATCACTTCTTGGCATTCCACTGTCAATCTATTGAATCACAGGTAATTGAATTTATCTCACTTGTACCTATATATTAATTATCAGAAGTGTAATACTAGTACATAAGGGTGTATCAATCTCCACAGCCAAACCCTAACTATACTAAGCTAACTAAATAATTAAATTCTAATATAAAATATAAATATACATATGTCGAATAATTACCTGGGATTCTTCTTCTCATTTCACACTCAGTTTCTTTTTCTTTTTCATGTCCTCTCAGTTTTGTTCAATTAGGAAATTACTAAGCTTGTGTGATAGAAGTTTTTAGAGAACACCTATAACCTAATCACCGCCTTAAAGTTTATCTTTGATTAACGCGGATGCCTTGATAGCCACAAGCTTATTTCTACACATATATATATATATATACTAGTCATGGGCGGCACCTCAATTCTTGAGGTGCTACCCGTACTTCGACGTATTATTATTTTTAAGTGAATTTGTGTAATTTGTTATGTTATTAGATATAATGTCAGAAAATAAACAAATCTTTAAAATAAACAGTCAAAAGCAATGTATATGTATTTCGCATAAACCATTCATTTACTTCCCTGCATGTCTAATAAATAAGAAAATGAATGTCCGTATAAATTAAAGTAAAGCTCACATGGAGTGTTGAATGGCATCTATGACAGTAGAAGAAAGAAAAAACTAATCAACAGCTGCATCTTTATTTTTATTCTTCTTATCTACATACTTGATGGAAAATCAAAATGACAATATTGATAAATAGTACATATCTAAACTTTGAAAATAAGTACAAAGGATACAGTCTTCAAAGGAGTGATGGATGTCAGCAAGAAAATAAGGTGGAAGCTGCCTGATGTTAGTGTAATAATGATACTTGGGATCATCATCGTATACTGCAGTGATCTTATTGTCCTTTTTTTTTCCTATTAGACAAATAACAAATTTAAAGCAATGTCTTTCAAATTAGTGGGGAAATAATAACTTAATCATTACAGCCATTTGATTAACTATCTCTTCTTTTGTAATTATTCTCCCGAGTTACATTGTATCATTATCTTTACAAGGAAAGGAACAAACAAGTAAAGACAAGGGTTCAAATATGATGACGAAAATACACAAATGATAAAGCCACTTGTACATTCAGGTAGCATAGGATTAGGACAGTAATCATACCTCGATCATACCTTTTTCATCTTTTTTGTAAAGTATCAGAGTAACTCCAAGGCTGCTAATGAACTCTATGGTTTCATGTTTTTAACTTTGCAAAAATATCAATACGAAAAAAATAGTGATTAAATTACAAGAAGGAATTGTATATTTATGAATACACCAGATATTCTATCCAGAATGGAAATAAATACAAAAAATCGATAAAAACTTACATATTTTAGCACTTTGGCGAAACCTAATTGATGTTGGCCTATTTAGCACTTCATGGTATACTATATTTTTTGTATAGTTTGTAGTTTGCACTAATGAAGTTGATGGCCTGATAAGTACTTTTAATTGATTAATAGTTTTTGCTCTCGATAATGTAACATAAAGTTGACCATGTGAAAATACAGGCTCTTTTAAATAGACACCAACAAAATCTAAAGTTTGGCCTTGTGCTTTATTTATTGTCATTGCATAACATAGACGTACTGGAAATTGTTTTCTTTTGAATGGTATAGATGAGAAACTATCTTGTGGAGGTTCTAATGTTATACGGGGAATAAATACAGGTTTTCCAGCATGTGTGCCAACGGAAATTTCAGCATAAATAATATTTCTATCAAAACCTTTGCAAAGTAGTCGTGTTCCATTGCAAAGTCCTTCGGTTGGGTTAATATTTCGTAGCAATATGATGGGTGCATTTATTTTTAGTGTCAATTTATGAGGAGGAAGCCCTTGAGGAGTCAAAGAGTGAAAGAGTTCTTGTTGGTCTGTTGCAAAATAATTTTCTGTGTTTTCATCGCAGCTAAAATATGTAGTTTCTTGACCGGGAAATTTGTTAATCAAGACATCATTTATTTCATGGACAAAATCGTTTCTTGAAGTAAGTATAGCTCGTTTAACAAATAAGGAATAATCTTGAGTGCAATCACTAACATTAGGAAAAACTATGTCTATTAATGTATTCAATGATGTAACATCATCAATGAAAGGAATGCTAATTGTAGATGGAATTTGGACTTAATCTTTATCATTAGTATCTTCGATTCCATCACCAATTCTTAACAAATACGCGGAGAAGTCAGGATCTAGTAATGCTCGCATATTTTGCTTTAGTTCTAGCTTCTCAAATTGATTCCATAAAGGCGACATTACAATGGAGGCTTGTATAATATCATGTTTTGTACCTCTAAGAATAACTGGTAATATTTGACGAAAGTCTCCCCCAAACAGAATAATTTTGCCGCTAAAAATTTCGTTCGAACTCATGATGTCTCTTAACATTTCATCAAACTTTTCAATAGTAGAACGTTTTGCCATCGTAGTCTCGTCCCAAATAATCAATTTTGAAGCTCGTATCAAATGTGCTAATGTGCTTTGCTTACTGATACAACAAGATTTAGAATCATTGTCATCTAAAGGAATTTTAAATCTTGAATGTGAAGTTCATTCTCTGGGAAGTAAAGATGCTGCTACTCCAAAAGTAATTGTAGCAAGCGCAATATGACCTTCATTTCTTTCAGTAGCAAGAAGTGCTTTATACAAAAATGTTTTTCCAGTGCCACCAGGACCGTCCACAAAAAATATATGTGGCAAGTTGTTATTAACATGATATAAAATTCGGTTATATGCAAATTTTTGTTCTACAATTAATTGTTCAATAGCTAGAACATCTTCTTGGGGTATAATTAAATCTTGTTCGCTCTGTAACTCTTTGGTCAAATTATCATGAAAATTTATCGGCATATCATGGTCAATGGAGAAGAAATCTTCCAATTTTTTTCCCATTAAATAGAGATAATAAGCAGCAATGTCTATAACTTTATGTCGAATCACATGAGAACTATAAAAGTTGTTTTGTGTGAGGTCTTCTGAGAGAAAATGTTCAAATTTTAACCATAGCTCTTTGGGGTTTTTTGGATTACAATATACAAGGACGGTAGCAAATAGATGTCGTAAAGCGCTAGGCATTAAATATGCAGTGGCTTCTTCAATACACATTTCAGCAATTTTGTCATCTTTTGTTAATCCTAATTTTTGTGCAGCTTCTCTGTTTGAGGTAAAAATTATTTCATTAATTGTTCTCAAGTCAGCAAAAGAAGTAGGTCCTCTAATATGCATCAATAACAACTTGCAATAGAACTTTTCACCAACAGATGGTTGACAAGAAACAATTCGGGCAATAACTTTTCATTGTTTACGGCATTTCCATTCTTTTGAATCATTGTGCCAAGTGAAATGTTCAGGAAATTCTACGTATAAGCAGTTTAAGCTCTTAGCATACACATCGTATGTATTCATGTGGAAAAATTGTGTTAACATAGTTTTTTGAATTGTTGGGTTATTTGCAATGGCGTGTAATGATTGGTTTGCAGAAAAAGTTACAAACTGTTCATCCTCTAAATGAATTTGTAAACATATTACAGGAGGATATACTCTGTTAAGCTCAAATTTGAAAATTCGCCAGGCTGCATCTGGAGGAGAAATCCATCTAGCACTTTGAAATTTTTTAATTTCATCAATTACTGGGCTATCAGAATTTGCTAATGAGTATGTTATTTTGTCGTGTCCTTTATATATGTATTTATACATATATTTCATAGCCTGAATAGTTGAACATATTTCAACGTTAATGTGACAGTTAAATTTTGCGAGAAGATATGGATTATAAGGTACAACCCATCGGTTGTCAAGTTGTGACCCTCTAACAGTGAATGTTTGATTATTATTTCTTCGTCTATATATTGGGTATGAATTTATTGCATATTGAGTTTTTTCTGAGAAATCTTTAGGATAATGAAATTTGCAGAAACCTTTTTTCATACAAGGGCATATTGGATTTAGTAGACCACATGGGCCATGCATCATGTGTTTTACTACCAATGAATGTAAACATGGATTAGTTTGTTGATCAGGAAGTTCAGCACAAACAACTCTATCAAATGCTTCAGGAGAATACATTTTTTATGATTGGCTCAGAATAAGTAAGAAGTGAGCATGAGGTAAACCTCTTTTTTGGAATTCAACTACGTAAGCATAAGCAACAATATGGCCGAAAATTTCTTTCTTGAATAATTCATTTTTTAAAATTTGAAGCTTCGCACGAAATACTCTGGCAGTTAAATCGGGTCTATTTTGTATTTCATCAGAAGGCAGACATAATTCTTTTATTTCTGGCCAATTTGGGTTTGATGTTATTGTTAAAAAAATATCAGGTTTTACAAATCGTTGTACTAATGCTATAGAATCCATATATCTTTTTCGCATATCTTTAGGTCCTCCAACAAATGAAGTAGGTAGTATCATACGGAGGCCAATATCATCACCTACTTCACAACCTTGTGCGATATCATCTAGTAAACCACGATATACCTCTTTTCGTAAACGATTTTGCATATCTGTACTTCTGAAAAAGTCTAACCTTGATGTTTCAATTTTAATATACATGTCAACTATGTACTGTTGTAAAAGTCTACCAATATGTAGTAAAAATGATCTATCATGTTCTCTTATTTGTAGCTTATAGCAGTAATATTCACGACACGAGACTGTAGTCCTATGAGTAGTCTTACTTTCAGAACCTACGTAAACAATCAAACAAAACTATATTTAGTAATAAATATGTAATCAAAGTTTAAATAAAAACAAGTCAATTTCAATATTACCTTGAGCCTCAGACTCTAAGAGATCATCTATATTTGTGCAATTTTGAATATCATAGATAATTTTGTCATCACATGTTGGTCTGGGAACCAACTTTTTTTGTTTTATATCTAATCTTCTAATTGTTCGATGCCAACCAGATTCACCATTTGAAAATATAAGTGGATATTGCATTGGATCATAACAACCAAAATAATGTTTAATAATCTGAGGTTGACTTCTTTTAGGATAAACTTGAATATGTTGACTTGCACATTGTTCTTGGTTATCAGATTCCAACCATATTCCAGTAACTTGAGATGTGGAAGGTTTATTAAAAACATTTTTGTCTAAAACATGGTCAGCTTGTAGACAATTTTATACTCATTCCAGTCCTGAAAACTATTAAGACTTCTAAAAAAATTAGCATATGGATTGACCTTTAAGATGTGCATTAATTTTTCAACAAGTGTTTCATTGAATTTTGAACTAATAGAAGTGCGATTCAAAATCTCGTGATCTGTATCAAAGAAGTATAATTGAAGATTTTTCGGTTTTTCATTATCTGGTGGTATTAATTGGTCCATAAAATGATAAAGTTGACCTTGCACTCGAAATGTATAAATTCCATCATTTCTTCTAGCCAAAGATTTGTCAGAATGTACACCTATTGATGTGAACGCAAACATGTTATTGTAGCTACGAACACAGTTACAAAATTCTTTAGAACTTTCAAGTTGACCAAGATATAATACTACTAATTCTAAAGGCATCTCAGTTTCTAAAAGTTTTATTTCTCCTAATGAGCAACAAAATGTAGGAGGTTCCAAGTAAATACGTTTTGCATCACAAAATTCACAATTTGATACATTAGGTAACATGTCGGGATTGCTTGGTATATATTGTAATGGATCTTCATTCACATTTTGCAAAGATTGTTTGTTTCTTCGTTTATTTTTTGCATGTCTACGATTTTCCAATGAGGTATATTTCCTTTTGCATGATTTTCTTGTGCTATCAATTTCTACTGTATCTGATCGATCATTGTTCACATTTAACAGTCTTTGTGTACTCCTCCTTTTATTTTTTGCTTGTCTGCGATCTTCTAATGACATATATTTTTGTTTACTTGTTTTTCTTGTTTGGTCTACTTCTTTGGTTACTTTATTTTTTCTTGATAACATTTTTCAAAAACGAAGTAGTTGTACTACTTAACTGAGAAGGAAAATTAGTATTAAGAAAATTTATATACTTCCTACTTCTACTCTCAAATACAGAGAATGTACTATAATAGAAAAGTTTAAAGCATACAATAAATATACAATATATATGACAAAGGAACGTACCTATTTGACACGTAGTTGGAAGAACCTCTTTGTTCTAGTTCCAACACTCTTTAATGTAACCTATGGTGACTGCAAAATGATTCAGGATTAGTTGCCCGACATATATTTATTCAAACTACATCAAGATTTATACACCAGTGAGCTATAGTAAGACATTATATGCATAATTATCACATAAATAGAAATCTTATTTAAAATAGCTTGAAAAGTAGAGTAATTCATAAGTTTATCAATTGTTGCAGTTGTTGAAGAAAATTTAATTTGGTATGAATAGTTTAATTACAATATGAATTACATAGAAGAAATTGTAACCATCTTATTTTCTTCTCTTCATTTGAAACAATCATTTATCCACAATAACCATTTTCATCTTTTTAGCTATGTATCATAACATTATGTGTTCTTTTTCACATGAGTTTCAAACAATGCTAAGTTTCAAGTGTGTAATGACTTAATAATTAGCCCTTTTCCGTTAGCCTAAGGACCCTCTAATTTTACATAATATCATTTGTTTAATTTTGGTGCAATGACAATCTTGATTTAGCTAACTGCTACACATAAGTGAAGATATATATATATATATATTTATGAGGAAATTCCTCTTCCGTATCAAAAGAATATGGTTCCAAAACTGTTAACTACTGAGATAAAATATGACAAAATAAGAAAGCTTTAGAAAAGTTTGAGTAATTTAAATATCAGATAATGATACTCTAGTCAAATCTCTTTGAATTGAAAAGAACAATATAACAAAATGAATCATCTATGAGATCCGTACAGCTAGGTGAACATATGCATTGAATGATAACTTGGAGTCGGTGAATTAAAGCCTTTCAAATTTATATTGGTCAAAACAACTAAATTGAATCTAGATAGAACTAAAAAAGTCAAAAGGATTCCAACTTGATACGAATGCCACAGTTTATTTCATAGGTTGATAGTTGGAGCGACAGATTAATTGATTGATTAAGGAGGGGGTGGGAAGGCAGAAGTTGGGAGCCTTTCTATCTTTCCAGATATAATTTGCAAATGATAAAAAAGAACTTGGACCATAACTATCTTAGTCCCTGGAACTCAGATTATGGTTATTATAAGTTCTTTTCTTTGGGTCAACATATATGCATTATATGCAGTGGGAAGTCCAATTTAGGCTTTTTAAGTCCATTTTCCTCACCAATACTCAATAGCTCTTTTGCAAGACGTTGATAATAAAGCACCTAAACATGATATGACTAAGATATGACAAATCACAAAGTCGTAGTTTAATACACATAAAAAAAATATAGACACATGGAAGCACAAGTATTAAGAAAAGGAAAACAGATGTTTAGAAAGCTTAAAGAATTGATATAATTAGCCGCTACCATCAACACTTCTCCATTTGGTTATTAACTAACATCACATTCAACGTTAAAATATTTCGGGCTCGTGACTATCCACGTTTAAATGTTCCCACAGCATTAACCCTTATTAAGACAAAATCTAAAAGCATTTTTCCCCAGTTATAATCTATGTCAATTATAAAAAACTGAAAAACTACAACAAATATGTCACTTTCAAAGTAAAAGTTCTCACAGGCATTGTATCAAACACTTGATGAGCAAAATTATTTTACAAATAATTTTCAAATACCATCATATATATTTAAATTACCCAATTATTAATTATTCAAGACATTACAGTGTTGATATGAACCACAGTAATATAGTCACAACAATAACAAAAAAAAACAATAAAACTCACAGTTTCAGAAATCAAGCGACGTCAATTACTTATAACAGAAATGATCACACCGTAAACAGAAAGAGAAATGGAAGGCTGAAATCACCTTGAAATGCTCGGCACGACGGTACGGACTTTGATTCCACAAGTTACTTATTTTTCTATGGGATCAACACTAATCTTCTTTCTTTGGCGCTATGATATGCTATGGCGGTGGCTGTGATTTACATTTTTTTTCTGTAGACGTATAGTATGGCGGTGGTGGTGGCGGTGGGCGTATCCTACGGCGGTGGAGATTGAGTTGTGTTTATATATTTTATGGCGGTGGAGATTGAGTTGTGTTTATATATTTCTTTGTTCAATTTATTAAAAAAAAAAGATAAAAGAAGTGGGCTACCGCCTACCGGGAGGAAACTGGCCAACTGACTGGCCAAGTTTCGCAAACTCCTTCTTTTATTATGTAAGATATATATATATATTTATATTATATTCATATATACGTAACCTTCCTACAGACGTGTAGGAATATCCGCCATATACAAACTATGTATACTTAGGGTATGTTTGGTTCGTAAGATAAAAGTATCTATCCGTTAAAAAAATGCATTTTTTAACGGATAGATACTTTTATCTTACGAACCAAACATACCCTTAGTGAAGTATACTTAATGTTATTAACTATTGTATAATATGATAACATAATGAATATAAAATATTATATACAACATAATGAATATAAAATATTACACACAAGTTACGTACACATATATTCACATTTATAATCATACTAAGCATGTAGTCAGCATACAATATTATTAGTAAAGAATAACCTGCTTAGATATTAATGAATCAAGTTCCATCTACTAAGGGTGTTTGTTCGGGGATGGCTCTCCATCCGGATGGGGATGAATTTTCCTTTATCCCATCCATTTTTCGGACTTGTACATCCCATTCCATTCAAAATACACATCCACCTCCTATTATACATCTATAAACCTATTTCACACAATTTAATATCAATCACATCAATTTTATTTTACATAACAAATATATATTTTATTTATCTCTTTTTCACATATTTCATACACATTTTTATTTATTTCATATCAACTAATATAAAAATAAGAATTAATTTTAATTATATATTTTTTATATATATTAGAATATTCTAATATAAACATATTAATTATTAATATATGTAAACTATGTATATGTAATTAATTAAAATTATATATATATTTAAAAAAATTTAAGATTATAGATTATAGATATTAATAATCAAGACCTCTATTATTAAGTAATTATTTGGAATTAAAGATATTTTTTATTATATATACACAATTTATTATCAAATTAATTTTTTTATTATATATACACAGATTTTATATTATTTATTATTAAATTAATTTATCTAAAAATTATTCATTATCAAGTTTATTTCTTTTTTTAATTACTTATGTATTACAAAAAATATAATTAATATACAATCATTCAATTATTACTCCACTAACTAACAATAATAAAATAATATATTATCATCTCCAAAAAGTATTGATTTGACATAAAGTTCTATCCATATCTACCACATCCAATTCAAATCAAACACAAATTTACTATTCACAGAATTTGCCCCATCCACTTTTTTTCTCCATCCGAGATGTTCTCCATCCACCTCAAGAAGAAAACAAACACTACCCAAGGTTTTTTTTTTAAGTTATCTAACACTAGATGTAAATTTTCAAATCAACCACAATATTCATTGAAATAATAAATAGCACGATAATAATTAAAATGCACATAATGCATAAGATATATTCAGTCAATTATACATTAACACATAAATAATTTAAATACATACAAAACATGAAATATATTCAAGTAATTAGCACATAAGTAAATAAAATGTATGTAACACATGAAGTATATTGACCAATTAGTAGTGAGAAACTCGTGTATCACATTCTCCCCTCCTTATAAAAATTTCGTCCTCAAAATTTCACTTGTCTGAAGAGTTATGGATACTAGGATCTCATCTTATCTTCTATTTCCCAAGTGGCTTATTCTACTTACTGATTTCTCCATAGTACTTTGAAGTTTGAATAGTGAAATTTCTTTATTTCTGAGTTGTTTCACTTCACGCAAGAGAATCTCCACTGGAACTTCTTCTTAACTCAGATCTGGTTTCAGCTCTGTAGGTTCGCTTTTCAAAACATGTGATGGATCTGCAATATACTTTATTAATGCTAATACGTGAAACACATTATGGATTTGAGACATAGATGCAGGCAATCAAGTCTGTAAACAACTTCGCCAATTTTCAGGATTTGATACAATTATGGATAATTTTTCGTAGGGTATATGAGTGTTTTTTCAAGTATTTTGTGAATCTGATATTGAATACGACAAACATATAAAGTGTTTTCCCCTTCTACAGCCAAACAATATTTTCAAATAAAATGATACATGATGTGAAAATTTTAAAAAAATAAAAAGATAATTAAATGTGTTTACGCTAGTGTGGTAAACTTTCACGTGCTCCGATGAGCCACGTCATTAGTTGCCGGCCGAAAATAAAAGAACATGTATCAAATTGAAATTTCGTAAAATATTGGGTTTTTTTAATAATAATCGTGAAGACCAAGATTAAATTGAAGGTTGAGTACAAGGAGGTGCATTTTTCATGGAATTAACCTTTTCTTTTAATTACACAACTATATTCCACGCCTTCAATGCAAATATAATTTAATCATTTGTTGTTAATCAATTACAAAATATATATATATATATATATATTAGTAGGCATATAATTTTTTATAATTATTTATATACTTAAATTATTTATATTTAATTTTTAAGTGGATAATATTAAAATAAAGACAATAACTTAAAAATATAGAAAATTTATTATTTTTATTTTTATTGTCTTTGATCATTTTAAAATTTTATTCATAATTTAAATTTTAAAAAACTATAATTATAATATAAATGTAGTCTCATTACTTTAATTGTAAATAAATTATGTTAATTAATAATTGAATAATTAAATTTGAAATTTTTTTAATGAATGTGATAATATATTGTGAAAGTAAAATAAATTTGTTAATTAAATTTATTGACCTAATGTTTTGATAGGTCACTAAAGCGAACGGTGAATTCGGTCAATAATTGCTAACTATGACATCAGAGTTGCAATATAATATTATAGTTTATTAGTTGTATATTAAAATTAAGCACAATCATTTTTTCTGAAAAGTAGGGTATTAGCAAATGGAAGTTTATAGTTCAAATTTAAATTTTAAACTTGTCTACCGTTCAAGTTTAAAATTTGAATTTATCATATGTATTTTGATAAATGATAATCTTTTCATGTGACAATCAGTGCAAAAGTGATCTTAATTACTTTTTATTTTTTAAATTAAACTTGTTTTTTTATATCATCAGAAGTTATGATTAACAAACTAATAAAATTGATAAAATTGTAATTAAATAATATAAAATAAAATTGTATTTGTTATTTTACAAAAAAATATAATATATATTTATTAAAAAAAATCATGCATGTTTACAAAAATTAATAAAATACACCTTGTTTATTTAAGGTTACACTAATTTATTCCTTTCCTTTTACTCTTGTGAACCCGAGTCACATGAACTCGTATCACTGTTATATATAATCAATATCACTATTATTTATATATACTATCACTATTATTAAAATATACTTGATTTTTTAATATTAACATTGCATATGCATAACAGTGATAGTGTATACATATAACAGTAATAATTAATAAGCCGAGTTTTTGTCAAATAGCTATGCACAAAACAAAATAAAATTAGAATATCATCTTATAATAAATATGTTTAAGTAAAATAAATAAATGAGAAAATTGGGCCAGGATTTCATTAATGGCCCATAAGACCTATATCTAATCCTAAAATTTCAGAAACCCACTTTCCACACTGTACCATCTATCAGTCTTGTTCTCTTCCTCAGTCTAAACCACGGATTTTCAGCGGCCAGGCATCGCTGCCTCCTCCACCTCAACCGCCGGCTCCTCCCACGCCGGTGCCGCCCACGCCTGTGCACTACATCAGACACAGTCGCAGCCTCGCCTCCGCGCTGCCACACGGACGCACCCTCTGCCGTCCACCGCCACGCTGTCAACTGAAGGTATAATTGAATCTGATTATATTTTATTAGGATTTCAAAATTATTTTTTGCAAGTGTGGGCTCAACATTTTATGCAATCGGTTTGCGATTTTGTGACTAAAAATTAGGCGTCCCTGTGAATGGACAAAAAATTAACAAAATTAAATTCGGATACGACGGTTTAAAGTTGACTGTTCACTCGCCAGCAAAATCATCGACCAATTTATAAGTACTGCTGCTATTAGTATGTGCTTTGATATCAGCTGTGCTATTTTCTCATTTAATGCTGAAATTCTTGCTGCCATGGTTTTGTAGATGATTTAATATCACTATTGGGAGAAGTCTTAATTCAAGAAAATCTTTTAAACTTTAATTATTGGTGGGTTGTCAATGCCATTTTCAGTCATTATACGACATGCTTAACATATTTTGATTCCCTAATTCCCAAACACAGTTCGGAGATAAGACTGCTGCCTTGCCTGGCCCAGCTTGCTACTCCTCCCTCTTATGTGTCTCTACTCTTTTGCCCAATTCAAAGGTATGACAACTATCCTACATGCGCGTTCACAGTTTTGATCAACAATTTCATGGAAATGATATATAGTGTTCAACTGTTCATTATGTTGCTGAAAAGGAAGAAGAAAAGAAGGCAAAAATGGGAGAAGTATAAACAATAAGAAGATAAATATATTTTAATAAAAAATATAGGAACCTTACATTTTTTAAGTCACTTTACTTTACTAATGGAAAAGGTTTACTCTTTGTGAAGGGAATCTCTAAACTTCACGCGGCACCAATAACTCATCAACCATGTCATCATCCGGAGCTGGTGAGTACTGGTTGGCATGCACTCACAAATATTTGTAGAACTCAGTAAACACATTCTCAGATGTTTATATGCGTGTTTCTGTTAGTAAATGTATATGCAATTCTTTCAATAGAATTTTATTCTATATTTTTTTCTCTAAGATGATGAATCACATAAATGCAATTGGAAATTAATTTAAATAATTCAAACTCAACTTTCTTTTCATTTTCGTTTTTTTGTTTTTCTTCTTCATGCTTACTTCCTGATTTTGAGAAGTGCAGCATTTGGCGGGGTGAATGTTGTGCAAGTAATATTTTAAGCAACGATGTAAGTGTAATAATTAGATATTGCAAAAAATCCCTTTTTCAGGTTTATTATAAATTCATGTGTGATTAAGAGCATAAAATTTTGTTGTTTTCCTAACCGTCAATGTTTTAAAAAACTATTGAGGCTTACGAACTCAGGCTAGCCTCAGTTCTAAACTATAAAAAAATGCCTCAGAGGCGCAACAGAGGCTTGCGCCTCGATTAATCGAGGCGGTTTGAAGCGGTTCGAGGCTGTTTGAGGCTTGTCGAGGCGGCAACCTCAGTTCCGAGACCTAAAATTTGTGCGCCTAATCTAATTTCTTGTTGAAGCAGCGTCGTTCTTCTCTCCCCCGGCGGCACGGTCTTCTCCCCCTTGAGTGGCGCCTTGCAATTCTCCCTAAATATTGACTAAAACTGGCAGTTAACATTATATTGATGGACTATGTTTATGGCAGTTTTAGTCAAGTTTTTATAAATTATTTAATTAATTTATGGTATTTGATATTACTATAACTATGTATATATATTTAGTCCTCGGTTCTTACGCCTCAGTTCGAATCGGTTCTTACGCCTCGGTGTACTATAGAAAAACGCCTCAGTTCTCGAATTAGTTTTTTAAAACATTGCTAACCGTATCTTAATTTTGCAAATAGTTGGATTTTTTTTTTTTTGAAGCTTTGTCAGTTATCATTCTTGACGTCTTCATATTTGTAGCAACTAGAGACTACTTGCTATTTAATTCTCTGAGTTTCTGTTAGGAATATAAGCCCCTAACTTAATCCAAAATCATGGTCAAAGGTGAAGGATTGACTCTCACTTATATTCCCATCCACAATTTCTTGTGGATCCGATGTGGGATTGTAACAATCGACCCCCCTTAAAGCCGGACTTCCACGGACGGCACACTCCGGGTGGCAACCCAGATGTCAAGGTCCACTTCCCGGGTGGCAACCCCCCTTGGGCCCACATCCGGGGTGGCAACCCCTGGGCCCACCATCGGGTAGCCCCATTCCGCAGTCCGCCCGAACTTTTTCCCACAGGCGGCGCCAATTGTTAGGAATATAAGTTAGGGAGCCCTAACTTAACCCAAAACCATGGTCAAAGGTGAAGGATTGACTCTCACTTATATTCTCATCCACAATTTCTTGTGGATCCGATGTGGGATTTTAACAGTTTCTTCACTGTTGGCAGCCCTCAATGAGAATTTCTGTTTTTAATGTACTTAATATGAGGATTCCTCATTTAGGATCTTCACTGCAAGAAACACAAAGATGAAATGCTGAATTGTGATGTATAAATAAAATCAGAATGTGCATGCTATTATGAGTATGTCATCTATTATTGAGTCCTTCTGGTTTGTGCTTTCTGTAACGACAGAAATCATTAGCGGAGACAAGCTTGTACTAAGGGGTCTAAAGTTCCATGGTTTCCATGGGGTGAAGCAAGAAGAAAAGAAGTTGGGTCAGAAATTCTTGATTGATGTAGATGCTTGGATGGATCTTCAAGCTGCGGGTGCTTCTGATCGCCTAACAGATACTATCAGCTATACTGCAATATATAGGTAACTGCACTTCAGTTGGGATTGTGAAATTAGATGTCTGCTCTCTATTGAGGGGCAGTTCTAAGTCACCCATGTGTGGAAATAAATGGCCACATTATATCACATGTGACATGTGGCATGACACATATTCTGTGGATTCAGGCATTACCGACACGAGTGGCTTAGAATTAGCCTATATTAAGAGTTAAGAGAGTGTTGATTGTCATTTTGTGCAATTGTATGTTTTTTTCCATGAGGTGTCTTATAATTTTCTGTTTTAGCCAATTTTGTGGACTTAAATGTCCTTGTTTACTTTAATCTTATCAAGGTTTCACAGTCAGAGGTCTGCACTTTGTATGTATAAATGGTATTGCACATTTGTAATTTGTGTTTTGATTATGAAGGGCTTGAGTATGTTTTCAATAGTAGCAAATCATTGTTGGTTGTTTGGATTTCATATGGATTTGAAATCTATCACTGTCATTGAACTAAATTTCGAGTTATTTGGGTGGATATAGAATCCTCTCACTCAAATTTTGGTGGTTTTGAAATACATCGGTTAGTCATAAGATATAACCCGGGAAAAGCTTGTATGATTTTAGCAATATTGCTCACTAAAAGGATTCATTATCTTTTCACAGGGAGATTTCCTTGGCTATGCATGACTAGGGATTTACAAAATCTTGAAAAATATGAGTAGTGGTTGTTGTTGTTTTAGATTCTTTAAATAGGGTAGTATTTAACTTAATATCAAATATATGTGTAAGAGTGTAATATTGTATTATTATGTTGTTGATGGTAACTGTAACAATTGAATGATTGTGTAATAATTAGTGTGCTTTATAGGAAGTAGTAAATGTGAGAATAAAAGATGTGAAAAGTGATTATGAGTGAGAATAAATGGGTCATAAGAGAGAGTATTATATAGAAAAAATATTATTTATAGGGGTTATAGGGGTATTAGGTTTTTAATAACCGGATTCTAAAATCCCAAAGTAGAAACGTGATTTTGATTTCATCCCAAATCCGGTTTTCAGATATCAAATCAAACATACCCTTAGGAATTGTGTTTTATAACATAATTTCACTAATAGAACAGGTAGATAGCAGAATTAGACTTTGATTCAACTTGCTTTGAAATTTTCATGTGGGCCTTGGGATGAACTAGGTAGATCTGTTAGTGCAGCAACTGTAGCATATTCTCTTTTGTCTGTTAATTAGGCATGGTATTGGAAGAAGACATAAATGGAAGAAGAGTAATAACATAATTTTAAGAAGTATAAAGAGCAGATTGAGAGTATTACTATATCTTCAAGATATATTGAGCGGATCATTTTCTATAGATCTGCCCCTTCTGGCATGATATTAGACTGCATTAGCTTTCGAATTACAAACACACACACATACATGAGCCTCTATTGTGATGCAAACTCATTTGGTCTTCTCTTTATCACCTTTAATTGTAACTTTGAGATGTCTTTTTTAATCTTGAAAGGGTGGATGCATATTGGTTTATCCTTTTTGTCATTCTTTTTCCAGAATTTGTGATTATCAACTTGATTTCAAAACTGCAGCATAGTCAGAGACATTGTGGAGGGGGTTTCACACAATCTTCTTGAATCTGTAGCAGAACAAATTGCGTCGACAGTGTTGACCAAGTACCCCCAAATTACTGTTGTTCGAATAAAGGTGGGAAAACCGCATGTGGCGGTTCTTGGCTCTCTCGACTACTTAGGTGTGGAGATTACAAGGCATCGTACCGCTGCTATACAAAGCAAAGATGTGTAGGCTCCGCTCATCTTTGTCTGTTGTCGAAATATGCATTGTGATTCTTCAATCTCTTTACTCTTTGTTTTTGGGGTAAACTTTCCTTTCCAAATTATTACTGTTTTTTGTGGGTTAATAATATAACACATGCATGTATGTCTCAAGTTGTGCGCTCTAAGTTGCTCCTGTAAGAAAATGAATTTCTACGGACACACACCCCCCATGTAGATGTGTACAAGAGATGTCCTCTTGCTATTTTGTGAAATAATTTGCGAGATTAATTAAATATTACTTTTCCAGTAAATATCAAATGAAGTATACCTTTCTCAAAAATGAAAAAATAAATAAAATGCCAAAACATAATTGGGTTGACTTTTCATTTAAGAAAAAATGATTGTTCCTTACAAGGTTATTCTTTTTTCAATTTCTTTTAAAAGTTTTCGTCAAAAGTTTGAATTCTTCGGAATAATTCAGTTTATGGTACTAATTATTGTTTTTAAATGTTTTTTCATGTATGATACTTCTATCATATGTATGATGCGTATGATCAATATGTACATAATTTATACACACTACATATTGAGTGTGCAGTAATTATTATTTCTAATGTTTTTCACGCATGATATTTCTAACCAAACATATAATACATCTAACCGCATATTTGATACATTTGACCATATATGTACATAATTTATTAACATTATATGTCGAGTATCTGCAAATTCAAATTGATTCATGAATTTACTTAGCTTTAAAAGTTAAAATTATGGATTTTTTTACTATGGGGTACTTTTTTATTTGGTATTTGCTATGAGGGAACTACATTTTCCGAACTTACTCTCAAACACAAAAGTTGATGCTTTATTACAAGAATGTCATTATATGGGTTTTCCGTCCAATCAACTCACATTTTTATATTCATTTTATTATTTTATAATTTCAATTCAAATTATTATTTTATGAATTCATTCTCCTCCCCCTCCATAACAATTCGAACTTTTAATATTTAATAATATACTGGAAATTTGGATTTTCACATATAGTATAAAACATTTAATACTTAAAATAGAGAATGTTATATTTAATGAAAACTATTATAAAACATATACACAAGTAAAAAATATGCATACCAAAAAAATTTCCAGCAAAAAAGAATGCACAAAATTCAAGAGTAAAATTGAAAAAAAAAGTCTAAATAACGGTTTATTCATAAGTGCAAAATAAAAGTGAAAGTCCAAATATATATGTCTAAAGTTCAAATCAAATTATTATTAAAGTTCAATTATAAAATTATTCTATTGATATAAGTTAAAATGAATTACATCAAATTTCACAAGCACAAAATCATTGTTAAATCTATACTAATATAAAAAGAGGCTTGGCCTTGCTAATCTTTTTTTTACCCTTTATTTATTTTATTTTTTACGAGTTTATCCGAATTTGAAAACCCAACCCTCTCTCTGTCTTCCCCCGTTTGTATGTGGGGTTACACTTTCTCTTGCCCTTCTACCTCCCCTCCAACCTCTTCCTGTTCCTGTTCCTGATCTACATCATTTCTTCGTCGAAAATCGACAAATCCTTCCCTTTACCTTTACCGATGTGCTCCACGACTTGCTCTTTTTTTCCCTTTAGTTGCAATTTAAGAAGCAACAAGGTATCACTTTTTTTTTTTTTTTTTAACTTTTTATGTACTGCAGGTTCAGTGTCAATCAGAGTTCTGAACTTCTTTCAGTTGTGATTATGAAGGTTATACTCGGGTGTCCCTTAAAAATTGTAAAAACTTGGTTCCCTTGATTGCTGTTATAGACCTGAGATTGCAATTTTTAAGTTTTTGAATCAATGGAGTTTTTGTTAATCAATGGTATCACTTCTTGTTCTTTTGGTGCTATAACAATATAGTTTCGATTTCTCTATGTGCTAGACTGTATTTTTTATCTACTATGCTGAAGAACTAAGACACTGCATCTATTCTGCATGTCCTTATATATTACTTTTTGTTTAACCTACCGTAGATATAGAAGAAAAATCATCTTCCATATTAGGATAGTGTTTCTGGCACGATCAAAATAGGTGTATGCCATGTTTATTTATTCTTCCTCCAACTGCTGCCTATTCTTTCTTCTGCTAGAATGGTTATATGTGGAACACATTCTGGAACTCTATTGCTCAATTTTTAAGGATTGCAGGTAGCTACTGGATTTCTCTTTTGCTCAAGTAACATCTGCAAATCTTGACATTATAGTTTACATTGAGATATAATGAAGGATCCTGCTTGCAAGAATCATTTTTTAACTTGTTTTGCGTCAAACATTTGAATTTAATATCTTTCTAAATTTCAGTGATTTGTTTCGCTGATCTCTGTCCTAATCCGGTAGATGCCTTGCTAAAAGTTAGTTCTTGATATGACTATTTATCTTCTCCATAATAATTTTTAGCCCTTGTCTGTATAAGTAGTAAATATTTATTTATTATATCGCCTCCTTTCTCATTTTCATCTTAAGTTTGATGAAGATATAGTAATCACTGGTTCAGAGAATAATCAACTGCTCCAATTCAACTGTTAGGATCAATTAAAATTTTGAATGTTCTTTTCTCCAGCTTGATAGGTATACTGCCGGCCAACAGAATAATTCAGCCAATTGCCAAGCATTCTGATTTACCGGTAGATTGCCTTTATTTCGCTCTTCTCCTAACACATGAATCAAGAAACTTTTGGTTCATATTATTTGCAAGCAAAGATTCTAGCAATTTTTCATGAACTTACCATACTTATAACCCACGACATAGCTTTTTCTCATGATAAAAAGTTCCTTGGGAGCACATCGCATGATCAGACATTAAAGGTCATTGGCTCTCTGTCCCTAACATTCATACGAGTGAATATATATATGATTAGGATTCTGATTGATGTACATATTGTCTGTTCACAACATTCTGTAAGCCTGTGATAGTATAGCTATGAGATCTGGTGACTTGCTGCAATACTATGTGAAATCGTTCTGCTGCGTCTGGTAATGGAATGGCCGTTGATGTCTCAAAACCTTCCAAAGGTATCTTTTGTGTGTTTACTGTAGTACTTGGCCAGAGCTTATTTATTTTTGTTATATTTCCCTTATTCAAGACCTATTTATTTAAAACACTGGAAAATCTTGGGTTCAAATGACACAAGTTGCCATTTGAGGTTAGAGCAAGCTCAATATAATCTAACTCAATGAGCCTTGTCAAGCTTTACTATTTTATGCCTCAATATGCTTTTCTACACATAAATAACTGAATCCAGCCTTATCGAGGGATTTTTCATTAGTTATTACTGATTTTCAAATATTTTGATGTTATTCTATTGTCAATCTATGCGTGTTATTCGGTATTGGGTTTTATAGTAACATACATATTCATTGAAATTGAGTTGAAGCTTTTGGCTCTTGGTAATATTTGTAGGTACCAAGAGGAAAAATGGAGTCAAAAGGAAATCATTTAAGCAATGCAAATAATTTCTTTGCAGATTTCTAGAATTCCTGCTTCAATTGCAAATGTTCTCTGTAAAAGAATTCTTCTCAATAATGTTTTTGGCATAAATTTAATATCGACTTTGATAAATTTATAGTGTTTTCATAAATCCAGCATATTGATTGAGGTAAGTACAATACAGATTCCCTTTTCTATGATTAACTTATCTAATGACCAAGACATGTTCTTGCTAAACAAGCAACAGCACGTGGTCTTGCAACGAAAAATGATGGTCTTAATTGTTGATATACATATGGTATATCCATGAATACTTACTAGGTTTTTATTATTCTATTTACTTGGAAATATCAACTTAAATTAGTTTTTCTTTTTATTGAGAAACTTGAAACCAAATTAACTAATTTTAAATTCTTAAAGTGGAATTAAATAGGTATCAACTTATATTTTAATATTATCAAATAGAGCATATTAATTTTAAGTGAATTTTGCCATCTTATTAGCAATCGATCTCTAACTAGCATTAGTTTAAAATTCTTGATTTAAGTCTTGTGAGAATTTTAAATCAACGCATTAAATGTGTCACAAGTTTTAAAACAAAGTATGCTCTTATCATTCATATACCTCCCCCCTCCCCGAACTAAGGTAAGTTTTTACGTTTACTCCTACAAATTTTTTCTAGGAAAATAGCACTCCGCCCGCCCCATAAGAATTTGCACACTTTTTTTTATTTGGACGTCTTACACAAATTTGCACATTATTAAAAAAAATATTAATTTACGTGCACACCTCACAAACCTATGGTATAATGATAGAGAGAATGATAGAAGTAGATGAATATTAGTGTAGGATTTAGCCACAAAGAAAAAATGAAGCTCATCTTGGGGAGCTCTAAATGAAAAAAATGTGAAGTTTACTCTAGAATGGAGAGTTTATTAGTTTACTTTAGTACTTTGCAAATATCTGTGATTTACATTTATGAATAACGAATTATTCCCACTTTTTGCTGAACATTGAGGTTTGGTTTTGGCTATGCCTACTTATCCATAAAAATTCATTCATGTAGTGATGAAACTTGGCATTTCAGGTATTATTTCTACTTTTTAAAATTGGATACAACTGAAGCTTGGATTTTATTTTAACACCAAATGACTTTTATTGTTAGTTTGTATGCCATCTTTATGATTGAGGAGGACAGGTAGGAGAGGCGACATTGGGAGAGAGACCATGAAGAAAGTGTTGCGATGAGGTCAGAGAAATCTAAACATTGAATTATTTTACAGGCAAATAATATTCCCTACTTCTTTCATTTACTTATGAATTTATTGCTAATAAATAAATTACGATTTGATTTTTTTCTATTTGCCTTATGATGATTGGAAGATTAAAAAGAGATTTCAGAATCAATATAAATGAAAGAATGATTTTTGCATATATTTTTTTTGTTTTTCTCCCAAATGCTCAAAATCTTCTGCTTATGATCTACTATAAATGTGTGGAACTTGACTTTAAATGGATCGCCACAAATTTTTTTTGGTTCATGCTTTCTATCTCTTAATCATGTTCCTTATCAAAATTTTATGTAGGTGAAGGGTGATTATATACTTTCTATATATATTAGTTGGCCCATTACTTTTTTCTAAAACTCTCTCATGGAGTTGTTCAGCTTTGTTAAGTTTACTTGTTCAATTTTATCTATAATTGTTTTTTGCATCACAGTTTCTAATAAAAACCCTTTTTATTGAAGGATGATAGTTGTGACATCAATTCAAGTTTCTAAGGCGTGGAAATTGTTTTGAATTACTATTGTCCTATTAAATTATGATTTTTGATATGTTTACTTTACAGAAAAAATCTAATGAGTGATGGTGGCAGCTCTCTAGGGAAAAAACACGTCTTTCATAAGAAATGCGTACTTCCAGCTTAACTTAAAATATTTAAACTACAGACAAAAACTCGTATAATTTATCATACAATTAAAAAACCAATCAATTATTATCACACACATGACAATGTGCAACGCACGTGATAAATCACTAGTCTTAGAAAAAATGTTCAGCTAAAGGTATAACAGAACATTTATAAGTGCAAAAATAATGAATAAAAGTTCAAGTGTATGTACTTGCAGTTCAAATAAAATGGTTGCCAAGTTCAATAACAAAATTATATAGAATTTTAATTTAAGATATCAAAAGTATATTTAAAATTGTGTGCACAAAAATTTAATTAAGACAAGCAAAGATAACCTCAAATAGCTTTAAGTTTGGGGCATACTTCTCTTCACATTTCTCCTTCACTTGAATCTGCAACAAAGGGCAGTCATTTCACCTGAAATTATGGCAGCCATCTCTATAATTAATTGATGAAATCTGAAGTTGATTAAAGATGGCAGTCATATCAAAGTGTGAGATTGACTCTCACACATTCTTGTTGCTTCAACTTCTCCACTTTGTCAAAGTACCTATACCAAAATTATAGAACTTCAACAATACTCGAAACAACCTTTGGTAAACACCCTCAAAAATCTCATTTTTCCCAATCAAACGCTCAATTCCATCGCTGTAATTCTCCAAATAAAACCCTAATCTTCATTTCTCATAATCTTTCTTATCGTCGGGCTCTGATTGAATTCGTCGTCTGAATGAAGCCGCTGATTGAATTCAAAACCTCAACCAAGCTTCATGTTCGAAGCCGTCACAATTGAAGAAGATTTTTTAAGCTCCACCATTGTTTGAAATCACTCCACCACCGTTCGAAGAAGAGTAAGGGAGAGGTGCTATCACTGTGTGTGTGTGTGAGAGAGAGAGTCTCTATAAAGTCAAGTGTTGGGATCCACTGTGTTTTTAGTAAATAGGGGAAGTCCAATTTCTTAAGGCCCAATTTGGTAGGCACTACTAAGTGTTACAAGTTTTGTATTTAAAATTTTATATTATTTTATTTGGTAGGGTGTAATAGAAAAGTTACATAAAATTAATCCCAAAAAGTAATATCACTTGACAGTGTGCATTTTATAGAGAGAGAAAAAAGTAATTTCACTTGTTAGGATATACTGTGTAGATATATAATAACAAAAATTACTATTTAAGTTATATAAAAATTGTAAGAGGGAGAGGTGAGATAAATTATTAAATTGTGAACATTGAAAAAAATGTGTAATATTACTCTTCTTTTTATCGATCGAGCATATAAAAAATGAGTCAATATTATTTTTGTATAACCTACCAAATGACTTTGGGTCAAGATAAAAATCAATAATATGAGCCTTTTGACCCTACAAAATGCACGTTAGAGTAAATAGTCTTATAGCCAGTAATGCAGAAATTGGCCTAGACGGGCAATTGCCGACCCGATTTCTGCAAAATCGATAATTCTAGGCGTTTTCTAGCCTAGGCGCCCTCTATGTACTGCCTAGGTGGGTCTAGGCGACCCTAAACGCTCTCTAGGCGGCCCTAAATTTGTATTTTTATCTATTTAAAAAATAAAAAAATAGGCGGCGACTGGGCGGCCGGTAGACGTCCGTTTACTGATTTTTTACTTTTAAACCTTGCTTAAAGCTATGTACTTGAGAGACAACTTTCCTAAAATTATTTATTCGTCCAAAACATACACACCATTTATATATCCGTCCAAAAATATCTTGGACAGATAACTTTATCTTTTTAATATGATAATATGTATTATTTCATCCGTCCCATAGGAATTTAGAGCTTACGGGATGACATATTTTTAAAAAAATATAATTTATGTATAAAATAGTGAAATATGAGTAAATATACGTATAAATTTATGAGTGTTCATGTAAATTAATATTTCTCTTTTTTAGAAGTATGCAAATTTATGTGGAACATCTAAATAATAAAGAGTACCACTATTTATACCCCAAAAACCTCTAAATATACCCCATTTGTTAAACATACCCCAATAAAATCAAAAAATATATCATATATTACTAAACATACCCCATAAATTCTTATAATACCCTTACTCTATCAAATCAAATAATAAACACATTCCCACATTTTTCTCTACTTAAAAAACATAATAAAAAAAATCTTTGACTCTATCTTAATTTGTAAATAAAAATGAGTATATTTTGAAAAAAATATTTACAAAAATTACAAAATTAGTAAAGATATATAAATTAAAATATCATTTAAAAAAATTCATATATATTAAAAAAGTTAAAAAAAAAATTAAATTAAGTAATATAAAAAAATAAAATCTGAAATCATTTAAAATTAATTTTTTTTAAAATCAAGTAATATAAAAAAATAAGTTTAAAAGAAAATTAAAAAAATATATAAAAAATCAACAAAATCTTAAAAAAAATTAATTTAAAAAAATCTTGTGAAAAGAAAATGGTTAAAGCTTATTAAAGATCAGAGTTTTTTAAAGTCAACTAAGCTTCATACATAATTAAATTAAAAGTTAATTATATTTTAATTTTTATATATCTTCAATTAAAATTTGAATTTTTAAAATTTAATTTCTTAGTTTAATAAGATTTTTTAAAACTATTTGTTAAAGATTTAATTAAATTATTTAAAAATTTAGTTGATTTTTTTAAAAAAATTGATTTTATTTATTTATTTATTTTAATTTTATTATTTATGTATTTATCTAATTTTTTTGAAAATTTATTAGAATTTCATTGATTTTTTTTAGTTTTTTAATTACTATTTCATGTGAAATTTTTTTAATTTTAAAAATTGATTGATTTAAACTTAAAATTTTAATTTTAAAATTAATAACTTATAAAATTAAAACTAAAGTCAAAGTTAAAAGAAAATAAATTAATTTATTTTATATTTATATAAGGATAATTTAATTTTTTTTATATATTTTTATTTTTATCTCTAAAACTAAAACTAATAAGGTATATTTAAAAGTGCGACTATACATATCTCAAATTCCTCTAAACATACCCCAATCATTAAAGATACCCCATTTAAAATGAAAAATTAATATAAAATATTAAATATACCCCATATTTTACTGTAATACCCTTTCCATTTTTGACTAAGTCTTTCATTTCACAATCGTGTGATGAAAATTAAATATTCAAAACTATTAAAAAAAAGAGTGTTGGGTGCATCCGGGTGCACCCAAATTCAAAATCCATTTTGATTGAGTCAAAAATCTCGCTGCCATGGTCATTCGAAGCTTTGACCATGTAACCGCATCTCCATCGCCAATATCTATGAGGAAAGCTCCGTTCTCAAGCTGCCTCGTCTCATTCACAATTTTTTCTTTTCCTGTTTTTACTCATTCATCTTATCTCCTGATTTTTGTTTTGTTTAATTAATTTTCTAAATTTAAAGAATCCTCTAATATAGGTAACTAATCTAGATTCAGAAATCTATTTGCTCGATTATTTAGACATGCCCACTTTGCTTAAAAATGAATTGCAATTTGGTGGGCACTTAACAAAGAACAAAAAAGATTATTACCTGATAGAGAGAACATGTATACGTGAACATGAAGGATGAGAAGAGAAGATAGTGGTTATTGAAAAAGAGGAGAAGAAGAACGTGTTTATATATATATATATATATATATATATATATATATATAT
>JAPKLY010001088.1:54400-70601 GCA_026898435.1 Prunella vulgaris
AAGGAGAGATAGATATAGAAATGAGTAGATAGGAGGGATTTCATAAATCTCCTCAATTTTAAACATAAATTCATGTCTAAGTATTTGTGAATTCATGGAGAGGGTGATTATTTGTATGTGAAATTCATGAATTTAAAATCCACCCTATTAAATGGAGTCTAAGGGTTATTGAAGAAGAAATACAATTAATTTTACATTGAGAAATGAAATGCCATCGATCTACTTTGCAAATGAAATGAATAGTCAAGACGTCATTTATGATTAATAGGAGGGAGTATTAAATTTTAAGATTAATGGTTAAAATATATATCTTGTAATTACCTGGTTTGGTATGGTATGGTATGAAGAAATACAGTTTCATATCATAAACTGCCAAAATCTAAATTTTTTAAATTGATATCATACCGAAACTTTTGGTATATGGAAAATACCTGCCAATTAATATTGTACCGATATTTTTGTATACATATAATTTTTTTTGAATATTATAGATGTAGAACATTATGCGGATAAATAAATTTTGGTATACCATTTCATACCAAATTAAAATTTTGACTTGGTGTAGTGTGACTTTTGCCGAAGTAGAGAAATGTGATAATCTTTGAGAATAAAAATATTGGATATTTATGAAGTTGTTTCCGAACTGAAAACAAAAATTTAGTGTTGGATGGTTGTCTGTAAAAAAAAAAAAAAAAGTGGAGTATCCTAATTTGTCTTTGGATAACTGAGTTTTTGTCCTAGATTGAGCTTTAGGTGATAAAGTTGTACTCTTTATATAAACTGTTTGAATATTCCTCATACCTTCTTTTTATAAAATCTTCCCCTTACTCATAAAAATAAAAATTATTTCGAATATTGATATGCATTTTGAAAATAATAATATACATATTTTTATCAAAATACTGAAAATTTAGAATGAACATATTGCTACCGTACCAAAAATCTTGATATCCCGTCAAATATTTTCTCCACCGTGGTTATGACAATTTGCAGGAGACGTTGAGAATGTGGTCGAAAGAAGAAGTAAAGAAGTGTCCAATGTACTCACTATGCTGAGGAGTGCTTCACAATCTGCAGGCATCCATTCTTCAAAATCGAGCAAGGACTCGCACGGAACCTGGAAAGTATGTATCTATATCCGCGGTTGTACTCGTATTCTTTAGTTAAACAATGGATTCGTTGATATCAAGCATCCTTCTGTTCTGTCCTATTTTAGTCTGCTTGTTTTTAATTTGGTCCTCTTGGACAAAAATTGAAAAATATAAAAGCATACATAATTAAAATTGAACAACTTTAAAAGAAAAAAAATTATGAAATGATTCACAAAATTGACATTAATTACAAATTGGATTGTGCAGAAAAAAATATTCTTCTTTGCAAATATTATGAACCAATTTATAAATATAGTCATTTTTTTGAACCAATATGCAAATGTCTCATTTTAAAAAAGGACAAAAATTGACAACAAAATAACCGAATTTAAAAAAATAAAAAATATATAGGTCCAAAACTGAACACGACTAAAGTTATGAGACGATTCTTGATATTAACTCGAATTGATTAAATGTAGGTTAAACAAGAGACTGATGAATACAAAGTGATGTATAGAGAAAGCGCTCCCTTTCACACACTACTTGTTGAAGGATATGTTGATGGGCTATTGGATGTTTGTAAGCTACATACATACATACATATATATATAGGAGCTAGGAGGGTTTTAATTTTTAATTTAATTTCCTTGCATAATTATTTTATTTTAACTAAGTTTTGAGGAATAAGGATATTATATTAAAAAAGAAATAAAAAAGAAAAATCCACAGCCCGGGTAAAGGGGATTGAATTGATTAAATGAGCCTCATTAAAAACCTCGTCGTAAACCACCCTTGTGGACAAACGGAACGGAAGAAAAAAAGAGTGCAACCAAATAATTAACATCCTAAACAACAAGCCCAAAAAAGAAACTATTCTCCAAAAACGGTTAAAGCTAAACACGAAAATACTCAACGTTCATGTCCTCATATAAAATCCTATCTAAACATTCCGGTGGAATTCCCTGCCAAGAGCTCTTCGAGTGTGTTCATTTTTAACTAAGTTTTGATCTGTAACAGGTTTGTGTATTTCGTGGGAGACAGGGCTGTACAACAAATGGTAAATAAGAGTTAATTAGACACATTTTAGTTTTTGTACATAACATGTTTTAATTATGTATAATGCAACACACTTGTTTATTGTGGAAGGTGGCCTCAAACTTCAATTCCAACTTTTAAAATCATTTCATCAGGGTGTTTGAAAAGGGTTAGAACTGGTGAACAGATATCCTTAGTCAGGTATATATATATATATATGCACAAACTTGATACTTAATCTTTGGGAATTATATATATATATATACTCCCTCCGCCCACAAAAAATACGTTCAAATATTTGCACGTGGTTTAATGCAATATGTCGAAATATATTACGGGATATTGTGATGTTCGATATGAATAAAAAGAATATCTTTAGAAAGTACGTCATATGTACTTCAACCTACTTTTTAAAGATATTCTCTTTAATTTATTCATATCGGACCTCACAATATCCCGTAATATCTTCAGACATATTGCATTAAACCACGTGCAAATATCTGAACGTATTTTTCGTGGACTGATGTAGTATTTGTAATGTTTGTAACTTAGGGGCCGGCTTATGTTTCAAAGAAAAAGTGTAATACATTTTTAGATCTAAAATGTAGGACAATTGTGCCCGACTTAGTTCAAATCGGGTTGTAATATCAAGTGAAGTGCACAATTGTCCTATATATACAGATCTAAAACACAGTGTCTTACGTTTACAAGTTCGTAAAAATTATTGTCCTTAAAACATAACTCCCCCAAATTACAGGCCTAAAAAAGACTTTTCTGCATCTACGTACATTTATATATATTGGTCTGATCTTTTGGAAGAAATTAGGATGAAGGTTTCATGGCCACTATCAAGCAAAGAGGCTCTACTCCATTATTTTGCATTTGAATACTTGCAAGATGATCTTATCGTGGTGCTCTTTAACTCGGTAATTAAAATAAGCCTTCATCTTTTTTGATCAACATATGTCATGGAGATTTATATTTAACATTTCATCGTGCAATATTCCTTAAGAATAAGAAGCAAAATTTTTCCAGTTAAAACAATGTGGGTTAAAATTGGATTGGGCCGGGCAGGTTACACTTTACATTTTTAAATCACAATTCGTTCCATAACTATTTTCTAATAAGATCCAATTTTAGTTCCAAAATTAATTTTTTATTAGATATAGTTCCAAATTTTTTGATAAGGTCATATTTTAGTCCTAAATTAAAGGCGAAAAGTGAACTAACATTGTTTTGAAAATCAAAATTGGTAATTTTCGACAAATTTATTGATGTAATTTTTATAAAATCTTATATTATTTCACTTTTTACTTTAATTTGGGATTAAAATTGGACCTTATCAGAAAATTTGGAACTAAATCTAATAAAAAGTTAATTTTGAGACTTAAATTGGACCTTGTTAGAAAATTTGGGACTAAATATAATAAAAATCAATTTTAGAACTAAATATGTTTTGTCAAATGGTTTTTGGATGAATTTTGATTTAAACTCCGTTACATTAACAATGTTGTTATATGTTTGTTCATATATTATAGCGTTAACAAGTTGCATTGTTATTCATGATTATTACTATTTAGTCTGTTTTATGTAATACTATATGAGCAAACATGTAATATTATTACTGTATCTATGATCCAATTCAACCCATAATTAATTTCTTATTTTGTTAAAAATTCTCTATTTTTAGGATATTGTACAGTAAAATATTACACAAGAGACCAACTCGCTCTTTTGCTTATATTTGTTGCAAATTTTTTTCATCGGTAAATGTTAGTTGTTAGTAGTTAGGTTAGTACACCAAGTCTTCAACACTCTAATAATATCTCCAAATCAACCTTATATCTCCCTCCTAATTCGTCTCCAAGGGGATCACTTATATTTGTTGCAATGATTAAATAAAAAATGCAGATATCGGACTTGGAGACCATCGATAGATGTAGTCATGAATTCACGCGGGAACGGATACCTAATGCAGATGAATTAGTAAGAATAGACGTGGTGGGAGGGTTTGCTTGTCAAAAGGTCAGTGCAAATAGGTGTTATTTTAGGTAAGTTTTTTGAAATATCTGATCTTTTCCATTCAAGAGATAGATATTAATAAAATATATAAGTTTGTTGAAATATATATGTTCTACTGCAAAGTAGCTTCTCCGATGAAACTTATACATAATATAAACTGATATTATTATATTAATTAAGTAACATTATTATTCTTATAAATTATTAATCATTATTTTATACTGAGATAATAGGATTTGGTGATGAATTAAAGAAGGGCTATAAATTGACAAATATATATAGCTTTAGATAGTTTATAATTAATTAATTAATTAATTAGGGTAAGATAAAAATTATGAAAGATTGATGGGATTGCGGTACGGGTAAAAGAGGAAAAGAATGTGGAGAATTAGTCAAACAACATCCAAAGAAAGAAGTGTTATACCAAGTGACGGACTGATGAATTTTATCAAAAGGGGTCCAGGCAAACATAGTTAATTTTTTGGCCCAGACTATATACCCCAATATAGTTATTAGATACACACTTTTTTCATGCATATATTTTATTTTTGTTATATTTTATCAAAAAATTAATTAAAGTTTGACAGATATTTACTGACAAAATATTTTTAAGATTTTTCCAAACATATATTTCACACATTTTTGTTAAAATATCGAGTAAATTTTGATAAAGATATATCAAAAATAAAATAATTTTTTAATGTATATAGTTTATTTTCGCTATATTTTATAAAAAAAATTAATTAAAATTTGATAGATATTTACTGACAAAATATTTTTAAGATTTTCCCAAACATATATTTCACACATTTTTGTTGAAATATCGAGTAAATTTCGATAAAGATATAACAAAAATAAAATAAATATATTTTTTAGTGGGGATTAGTCTTGTATGCACCAGTTACACGGTGCAACTCAAGTTCATTTTTAAAAAGTTAAACATTTTATACCTGAAAAGTTAAACTATGAAATATACACTTTTCAGTAATAAACTGTTTAACTTTTCAGTTATAAACTGTTTAACTTTTTAAAAATGAACCAGAGTTGCACCATGTAACTGGTGTACAGGAGACTTACTTTTTTAGTGGGGGTATTTATTAATGTTGGAGGGGTATATAGTTGGGCCCGAATTTTTTTTCCCAAGTATCACTAAGTATTTTGTATGTAAAATGTCATTATTGTATATGTAAAATATCGCTATTTTGGTTAATAAAACGAAAATTTTTAAAATAAAAAATATGTGAAGGTAAAGAGGCAAGAATGGAAAAAATAATTGGCGATTGTTGAATGATTTTACTAATTGTAATGTTATGTGGCTTAATTAATCTATGGAAATCACTCAAACAATAATCAAAAGATGAACAATAATCAAAACATGGTAATTGGAATTACTGAGTGAAATGTAGAGAGAATTATAGAGAGAGAAATTTTATAAGTGAGCTCTTTGTATTTGGATTTTCAGATCCTTACAAATGATCTATTTTTACCTATTTATACCATTTTTAAGGGTGAGGTGGCGCCTATATAGGTCACATGGCTTCTGGTGGTGACAAGTGTCCTCCACATGTCACCCCCTGGAAGTTCTACCCCACTAACCCTAACCTAAATGACCCGTAGCCTTCATACAGGTTCCTTTAGACATCTTGTGTCTTCTTTCCCTCGAAGGAGGGACAGGCAATGTGGCGAGCAAGGGGGCGAGCATTGTGGCGAGCAACATAGGCTTATCCTCTTGGCTTGCTGCCTTGTCATATCCAGGCTGAAGGCGAGCATGGTGGCGAGCAGGCGGGCGAGCATAAGGGCGAGCAACTGGGGAATGGCCATGTTGGCTTGCTATTTCGACACATCTGGGCTCGGGCGAGCATCTGGGCGAGCACGTGGGCGAGCAGCTTAATCGTTCCTGCTTGTTTACATTTGAGTTATTGTCTAATCTTCGAGCTTAGGTCCTTTTATCAACATTTGCCCCTCAGTATATGCTTTGATTTGACATCAGAGTATATACTGGAATTGATCTTTATCACGTAGGCGAGCATCTGGGCGAGCAACTTAGCGAGGAACATGGTGCTCGTTTTGTTGCTCGCCCCCTGCTCGCTTTCTCTCTCTTCGGTAATTGAGGCAACGCTTCGGGAAACGAGGCGCCTCCTCGTTTCATGTGCCAATCAGTCGCACGAAAAGGCGTGCCTTTTCAGAGACTTTTCAATTTTTTTTGCAACTTAGTCCCTGAAACTCTTTTCCCTCTTTCACTTTGACCCGAACGTATAAATAAGGGTTTCCTAAGTCACTATTCATCTCCTTCTTCATTCACTATTTCTCTTCTAGAATTTCCGGCGAACAAATCCTTGAATTTTTTTCCTGGCGATTTTGGTAATCTTCTTCACTCCAGTGGACGGTTTTGTGACTCAACATCCCAGGTAGTTCCTCGATCCCTTCTGTCTTCTCTTTATATTACCTACATTTTCTTTTAATTTTTGCATGTCCATTTTATGTATTTGTTTGTCGGATTCTTTGCTGGAATTTCTGACCGGAATCTCGTTGATGACGCCCGCAATCCATAGTTAACACACTCTAGGATCAACTTTGTCTTTTCTCCTTTCTTCTCAAATCCATGTCGTCATCCTCTAGTCGGATGATTTCTCACCAGAATCCGGGCAAACGACCCATGGTGGAGAACATAGAGGAAGGTGGCCCGATCGCGGGCTTGTCGTCGGTCCATTTGGCGGGATCTGATTCTGCGGTTGAGGAAGTCAATCAGCTTTTGGAGAGAGGAGGCGAGCAAGCCAGCGAGGAGGCTGGCGAGCATCCCGGCGAGCAGCTGGGCGAGCAAGAAATCGAGCAGCCCGTTGCTCGCCCAGAGGGGGATGATACCGAGGAAGTAGAGATGATCTCTAGTAGTGACGATAGCGACGACTCTATTACTGAGTGGTTCGAGTCTGTCAGCTTCCCTCAACCGCACATGTCCGAGAGGTCCATTCCCGAAGGCGTTGCGCATGAGTTCAACTGGAGAGCATACTACGAGCGATATGCCGCCGATTTCCCGACTCCTCCTCGGCAGTATCGGGAACTTGAACAAGGTGATCGTACAAGCTACAAGGCGAACACTGTAGTGAGTGTCATTGACGAGGACGATCTTGACCACATCCGAAGGGAATATCATATCCCCTGCGACGTCACGATGTACGCTCCTCGGGAGAAAGAAAGAGCTGACTGTCCCCCGGAAGGATTAACAGCCATAAACGTGCATACGTTGGCTGCTGGTGTGACGTTACCCCTTCACCCCCTCATCGGGCACTTTTTGGAGACGACGGGTTTAGCGATCACACAGCTGACCCCCAACGCATGGACGTACCTGATATCACTATGCACGGTTTTCGCCTTGGAGAAGTACAAGGATCGCTTGACTCCTCAAGAGGTGAATTACACCCTCTGCCTTAGCAAGTGCTCTGAGGAAGGCCAGGGTTATTATTACCTTAAAGCGAGGAGCGATATGAAGATCCTTGAGGGATTGCCCAATAAAGTGAGAGACTGGAAGGAACAATTCTTTTTCATTGGTGGTGACTGGCGGGCTCACGATAACAATGAGGGTCTCGGGGGACGTATAATGTCCCCTACTGAGTTTGGCGAGTTACACCGTAGGACTCGTTTGTACTTTAGATTCCACCCTTATTACAATATCTGACTTTCTTTGTTGTTCGTGTCTACAGGCTTGATCCCTCAGCGTTGGAAGAAGACTAGCTTGTCTGAGGAGTTCAAGTTCACCTGCATTCTTGTTTGCCGTGGGAACAAGAAGGACAGAACTTTTGATTACTTAAACAAATTCAGCTGCCGCGTTGCCTCGGGGTTAATCACCACTCCTCACCATCTGCGAGCTCAGGTTGTTCGTCCCGCAGGTATAACTATTTTGAGTTCTTGTCTTAGAAATTTTGACTTTCTGTCTCTTAATGCTAACTCTTTCTGTCTCTTAATGCTTGCAGCTCCTGAAGTCTCTATCGCTATCCCTCCGTCTTTTAAGACTTTAAACCAGAAATTCGGGATGGCACGTACCAAGAGGGATCCCCCATCCGTGGTGTTAGCAGCTCAAATTGCTGCTAAGACTACCAAGAAGACTGCTGGAACTGGGCCGAGCACACGATCCACTGCCCCCTCTCGAGCCCCTCGCATCGAAGCTCGACAAACTCCGGGTGACTCCCCGAGCGGCGGCGGTCACCGATTACAACGGGGTGACGGTTCATGCGTTGAGCGTGAAAGTGAGGCTGCCAAAAGGGCGAGGGTTTCAAGGCCTCCAAGTTCGGGAGGATTAGGTCGGGTCGAGGTTCTGGAGTCTACACCTCCCGTTTCCACTGGCACCCCGACTGCCCCGGCATCTATCCGCTCGATCGGTCAGTTAACTGACATCACATACCTGGGATGGGACCAGGAGCGGGCAGCTGGGTATGAGCCTCATACTTCTAACATGTTCATACTTCATGTTAACATTTCTAAGTATTTTCTTGTATGACCCTTTAAGCAGGTATGACCCTACACGTTATCAGCATCGTAGCCCGCTGGTCCACCAGTTTGCACTTGCCCGTCCTCCAAAGTCTCTTAATGAGCTCAAGGGCCCGGTTCGAGGAGCTATTGAGTCTGCTGTCCGTCACTGGACCCAACCCCAAGACTCCATCATCCATCATCAGTCGTTGACTGATAACATCCGCACAGCCATGCATCACTCGAGTGGTGCTCTTATCACCGCTCAACGTGCTATCGAGCAGGCTGTGACGTTGTAGAAGTCATACGCGGTGTTGAATGATAGCCTAAGGAAGGAGAGGGACGAGATGAAGAAAAGAGTTGCCACATTTGAGGCTAAAGCTAAGGCTTCTCTGGACGCCGAGCAATCGGCGATTGCAAGTGCTGAGAGGGCCCGGGCTGAGGCTGATGGTCTCCGAGTTGAGCTGGTAAGTGTCCGGGCACAGTTGGAGGAGAGCAGGGTTGCCCGGGGAAAGATTGCTGAGCTAGAAAAAGAGATCCAAGCCACCCGGACCGAACTTGTTGATCTAAAGGCTGTACACACCGACTGCTATACTGCTGAGGCCGTTGCGGCTATTCTAGCGGAGTCTTTCGACTTCGGCTTTGTGTATGCCTTTGCCGAGAATCTGCGGGCCTATCACCATGCTGTTGGTGAGAACGATGACCCCTGGACGGCCTTAAAGAAGGAGTTCACCGACTTTCTTACTGAACGTCCTCTCAAGGAAGGTTTGGTGGTGGATATCGGGGATCTTGAGGAAATTGGAGTTGATTTAAGTGCCGTGCCTCCGACGCTTAAGATCATCGGGGGAAACTATCCGCCTCTTCAGATTAATGCTGAGGATGATGTGATGGTGGACACCGAGGGTCTATCTCCATTCGAGGTCCTTCCAGGTCTTTCTCCTTCGGGCGCCGGCGAGCAGGTGGGCGGCCAGGCAGGCGAGCAGGCCGTTGGGCCGGTGGATCAGGGCCGCGAACAGGCTGGCGAGTAGGTGGGCGACCAGCCTGGCGACCAGTAAAGTGATGGGTCTTTTCCCTTTTTGTTTCAATTGTCCTTGAAGACGTTTTTACTTTTGCTTTTTCACCCTTGAAGGCGCCCTATATGTACTTGAACTTCCCTTTAATGTTTAATGAACTTGCAGTTTTTCTTTTTATTGGCTTTCGCTTATATTTGCTTTTGCTGTTGATACCTTTGTCTTAGTTATTTAGTGCTCGCTTTTGATGTACGGTGTTTTAATTGATTCGTCTTACTTTTCCTTTTACGAAATCGCGAATTTACACCTTTTACTCTTCATCTCTTTCGATGTAGGCTTATTAGGTGGTAAGGACTCCCTTTTAATGGTATAACCTTAGGGTTAGTCTCAATACCTTGCCTTTAATGTGGACTCGTAAGTCTTGAGAGCTTATAACTTGAGACATCTTTTGATACATCAATTTGAAAGGAAACCTCTCTATTCAATAGAATAATAACTTTACAGATTTGCCTCCATCTATTATGGACCTGCTTGCCCCTATACATGTTGGACAAGCAAGGTTTTCTTGAAAAATTTACATAAGTCTTCATTAGTAGAATTTCTTGAAGTGTGTCGCATTCCACGTGTATGCCGAAGAGTTACCTTGCATATCCTCCAGGTCGTACGTCCCATTTGGCCAACTTTTTGTTACTTTGAACGGACCTTCCCATTTCGGACCAAATACTCCAGTCGGGACTGCTAATATCCTTCGCATCACCAGGTCACCAATTTGGAATTTTCTATCTTTTACCTGCGAGTTGTAGTATTTCTCGGCTCGTCGCTTATAGACTGCATTCCGCAATTCTGCCGAGGTTCTTGTTTCTTCAATCAAGTCTTTTTCTACCGCCATATCATTTTCATTTGCTTCCTCACTGTATTCGATTATCCTCCATGTCCGATGCTGGACCTCTACTGGGATGACTGCTTCAACTCCGAAAGCCATTGCGAATGGTGTCTCCCTGGTACTTGTTCTGTAAGACGTTCTGTAAGTCCATAAGACTTCCAGAAGCTCGTCGGCCCAACTACCCTTTTTTTCTTCTAACCGGATCTTTAGGATGTGCTTCAAAATTTTATTCACTACTTCAACTTGTCCGTTTGATTGAGGATGATATGGTGTGGAGTAATGTTTCTTGATGTTCCAAGATGTGCAAAAGTCTCTTAACTTACTTCCATCAAACTGCCTCCCGTTATTCGTGACTATTGACTGTGGTAACCCAAATCTGCATATCAGGTTCTTCCAAATAAAGCTTATCATCCTTTCTTGGGTTATCGTCGTTAGTGCTTTAGCTTCGGCCCACTTAGTGTAATAGTCCACGGCCACCACTACAAATTTTACCCCTCCCTTCCCGGGAGGGAATGGGCCGATCAAGTCGATACCCCATTTAGCGAATGGCCACGGACTATATACTGACTTCAATTCTTGTGCTGGGGTGTGGATGCTCGGAGCGAACTGTTGGCACTTCAAGCATCTCTTAGCATATCTGATAGCATCCTTTCGTAGTGTCGGCCAATAATACCCTTGCCTGATGGTTTTGTAAGCCAAGGCTTGCCCCCCAGCATGTCCTCCACATATCCCTTCATGGATTTCCTTTAACACCTTCTGCCCTTCTTCCGAAGAAAGACATTTGAGTAATGGGAGTGAGATTCCTCTTTTATATAACTTCCCTCTGACCATCGTGTATCTCGCGGCCTGCTTCACAATCCGCTGTGCTTCCCATGGATCTCCTGGCTGCTCTCCGTTGGACAGGTATTTACTGATAGGTGTTCGCCAATCATCGGTAGACTGTTGCTGGCTATTGATTATCTGTTGCCCCCTCTTCAACACTTGATTAACATAATCAAATGTTGAAGGATTAATTAACTTTGTGACCACCACTTCTGAGATGCTTGGTTCTCCGGTGCTTGTGGCTAACCGGGCTAAAGCATCTGCTTGGGTGTTCTCTAGTCGGGGGATCTGCTCAATGTATACTTGCTCAAACTTTGATATCAGGTGTGGAACGATCCTTTGGTAAATGATCATTTGTCGGTCCTTCGCCTCATACTCTCCTCGGACTTGAGATATGATTAGCTGTGAATCTCCAAAAACCTGAAGTCTAGTTGCCCCCACAGCTAATGATAGTCTCAAACCCACGATAAGTGCCTCGTATTCAGCTTCGTTGTTTGTTGCTAAGAAATCGAACCTTATTGCGGAGGTGAACACCTGTTTATCGGGACTTATCAGGACGACGCCCGCTCCGGCTGCGGAACTTGTTGCTGAGCCGTCCACATAGAGGTGCCATGGGTAAATACGTCCCCTCGTCGGATCTTGAGGGTAGGTTAGCTCTACTATTAAGTCTGCCAGAGCCTGCCCTTTGATCGCTGTTCGGGGTGCGTATGTTATACCATACTGGCTAACCTATAGTGACCACTTTAGTAATCGTCCTGCAGTATCAGGTCTATGTAAGACTTGCCTCAAGGGAAATGTTGTCAAAACTTCCACTTGATGGTCGAAGAAATATGGCCGGAGCTTCCGCACACTCATCACCAATGCATATGCCAATTTCTCCATTGGGGAATATCGTAGTTCCGCCTCATGTAGCACTTGGCTGACATAATATATTGGCAGATGCGCCTTACCTTCTGCACGCACCAAGGCTGAACTTATGGCTACTTTCGATGCCGCTAGGTATAAGTATAGCTTTTCTCCCGGCACCGGCTTTGACAGGATCTGGGGATTACTGAGGTAATTCTTTATATCTTCGAACGCCTTTTGGCAAGCATCCGTCCACACAAAGTTGGTCTTCCCGGTTCTTTTGCAGATGCCTTTGCCTTTGATAGACTCAAAGAAGGGTCTATTCTTATCCCCAGATCTGGATATGAATCTGTTGAGTGCCGCGAGACACCCAGTAAGTCTTTGAACTGCCGGTACATCCTTTGGGGGTCCCATGTCCAGGATACATTTGACCTGTGAAGGGTTGACTTCTATGCCCCGTTGACTTACGAGATGCCCCAAGAATTTACCAGATTGTACCCCAAAGCTGCTCTTCTTTGGGTTAAGTTTCATGTTATACGCCCTCATGATGTCGAACGCTTGCTTGAGGTGCTCCAGATGGTCTTCTTTTCTAAGACTCTTCACTACAATATCGTCAACATAGACCTCCATTGTGTCACCAAGGTGTTGGTCGAACATCTTATTGACTAATCTTTGGTATGTGGCGCCGACATTGATCAGCCCGAAGGGCATCCTTTTCCAACAAAATAAATTTTTGTTTGTGTAAAAGGCTGTGTGTTCTTGATCATCAGGGTGCATGGCAATCTGATGGTAACCTGCAAAGGCATCCATAAACGTCATTAGCTCATGTCCCACTGTATTGTCCACCAGCTGGTCGATGTGGGGCAATGGAAAGTTATCCTTTGGACATGCGGCGTTGAGGTCTGTGAAGTCTATACATAACCTCCATGTTCCATTTGGTTTCTTGACCAGGACAGGATTCGCCACCCATTGAGGACATAGTGCTTCCTTTATAAGTTTATTGTCCAATAGTTTCTTCACTTCGCCGGTCAATGCCTCATACTTGTCTGGCCCATATTTTCTTCTCTTCTGACGGACAGGCTTCTTTGTGGGATCTATGTTCAAGCGATGACAAGCATGCTCCATCGGTATGCCGGTCATATCCTCGTGTGACCATGCAAACACATCGAGGTTAGCCCGAAGGAATTCCTTCATTCGGCCTCTATAAGGCTCCTCCAACTTCGACCCAATAAAGAGTTCTAAATCTTGTTTATCTGGGTCAACTTGTATGGATCTGAGCTCCTCAACTGGTGTGGCGCGTCGCTTTTTATCTTTCCACCTGGGATCATCAATTGGTCCTTCGAGGTGTATTTCCATCCCCACCGGGATGGGTTCATAACCCAACCGGGGCTCAATGTCTTCCAGGGCCTTTGTCTGAACTTCCGGCGCTGCTTCCATTTCACCACTCTCTCTGGCTATGGTTGCAGGATCTTGATCTTGATTCTTTGGGTTATTAACCGTCTGCTCCTCGTTCGGCCGGTCTTGCTGGAGTGCATTATCTATCGCCATGTCCTCCGATGTTTGGTCCACTTCCATCATTTCGGTGTCTATTGAGACATCATCCAAACCACTCGGCTCGCTCGTGGAGGGTTGTGATATTAGATCTTCAAACACTAACACCTGGTTAACGTGCTTTTTCAGAGTTAATAGGCATTCTCGCACCTTCTTCTGGTCTCCTTTGACCGTACCTGCACCCTTAAGAGTTGGGAATTTAATACAATAGTAGTAAGTAGAACATGCGGCTTTAAATTCAAAAATGAAAGGGCGGCCGAGGAACCCGTTATAGGTGGACGGTTGATCTACAACTAAGAAATCTAACAACCTTGTCATCCTCCTTTCCGGGTCCTCTAGCGCTACAAGTTCTACGGGCAATCTTATTACACCTTGTGGGACGGTCACAGCCTCTCCGAATCCCACTATCTTGTGATTACAATCCTCTATGTAGGATTCGTAATCTTCTAACTGGTCTAGTGTCTTTTTGAACAGGATGTTTGTGTAGGCTCCAGTATCCACTAGCAGTCGGTGCACTCTTGCGTTCATGATATTGGCACTGATAATCAAGGAGTCGTTGTGCGGTGTAAGGATCCCCTCGAGGTCTGCTTGAGAGAAAGTCAGATCCACAGTTGATTTAGTAGTTGCTTTCGATTCAGACCCCATCTCCTGTACCTGATTGACCGCCCGAATCTCCGCTTTCTTCTGCCTTTTTGACGTTGGACGGCCATCTACCATCCCTCCTACCGAACCAATTTCTTCGATCACAAGGATTTCTCGGTTCGGCTCCAGATGTGTCGGCCTTGCTGGTGGACCTCTTCTTACTTGTCTGTTAGCGGCCCTTTCTGCCTCATCACTACCTTCGTCATCTGAGGCTTCCTGTCTTGTCTGACGTTGCCTTTTTCCCGGAGCCTTCTTTACGAATTTGGCTAATTTCCCATCTTCATAAAATTTCCACAATTGTTTCAACAGATAACGGCACTCACTAGTGAAGTGTCTGATACTTTGATGGTACGCACAAAATTTATTTGGGTTTAGCTTGCTTCGATCCTGCCTGATCCTTCGAGGTGCAGCCAACATATCCTGATCCTTCACGGCTGTGAAAATGTGGTCAATCGAGGTAGTCAACACTTGGTTTAATTTTTCTTTGTATTCCGCCGTGTCCCCAAATGATTTCAAAATTTTCGGGGCCTTGTAACCACTACCACCAGGCTTCTTTCCATTCTTCTTGTCCTCAGTCTCTGGACCTAACTGCTTGGCCATTGCTTCTTGCATTGCGACATACACACCGGCTTTATGGCGGAACTCGGCGTATGTACTAGGACAGGCCAGATGCATTTCCTTCCACAGGTCCGTTCCTTTACGCAGTCCCGCCATGACTGCCACAACCTTTGTGTCGTCACTGACCGCCTCACCTTCTAAAAGGATTTTATCAAACAGTTCAAGGTATTACTGGTCAGTTTCCTCGGCCCCTTGTGAGATGTTGGCTAACCTGTGCTTTTGTGTCAGATACGTCCCAAATCCCGAAAAGTGGGACAGGAACTCCCGGGTCAACTGCCCAAATGATTGAATCGATCCAGGTGTCAAGGCTGAGAACCATCTGTGTGCACGGTCTCCAAGAGTTAAAGGAAAATTCCGGCATTGCGTCGCGTCTGATACCCCCATTGATATCATATAATCGGCATACTTTGAGATGTGAACCTTGGGGTCAGACTCTCCCTCGTACAACACTAGTGAGGGAAACTATATTTTCTTCTGGATAGGTGCAATTAGGATGACTGGTGACAGCGGTGATATTGGAAGTGATGTGTACGTCTCCACCTTGTCTTTGATGGCCACCTGGTGTTGTAAGTCTTCCACAGCTTTCTTTAACTTTTCTATCTCTAGAACGGATGACCCACGGGATGATCCCCCTCCTCGAGGCTGTTCCGGGTGCACCTCATGATGACGTGCTGCCCCCGGCAATCCCTCACTTCGGGCGATTTCCCGGTGTGGTCGCTGGAGGTTACTTGCAGCATTTGGTCCTAACCTCTCGGACGCCCGTCTCCTCAACCTTTCTTGCACAGGCCTGCGTTGATGCCGGGCATCAGACTCGCAAGGCTCTTGGTGGTATGAATGCTCCGACCTTCTACCTTCCGAGTGATGACTTTGGTTACTGTGCCTATCGCCTTGTGACCCGTCAAAGCGTTCAGGTTGGTCGCGTGCTTGGTCAGCTGGTCGCCCAGTTGGTCGCCCGTCTGCTCGCCCAGCTAGTTGCTGGTTTGAGCATTGGGGTTGTGGTCCAAGGCGATCAGACATTTTTTGTTTGCCTCTTGAACTCTCGGGCACGACGCGTCTACTACTGGCTTCTTCCTCCTGAGGATGGTAGCTTGTTCGAGTATCACGTCTTATCTCAGTCTGGGCAACCTGAATCACTGGTTGACGTGCTGCTACCATCTGCTGTCTTTGTAATTATTTCAGGGTGGTCATCGCTCTCTCGATGTCCTCGGGTGTTCTAACCA
>JAPKLY010001089.1:0-43084 GCA_026898435.1 Prunella vulgaris
TTCCTTATTTGGATATATCACGCTTACGTGCATCAAAATGTAATAAAAGTGTCATTAATAAATTCCATTAAACAAATTCATTAAGAATAAAGAGATAATTATCATTCTATAAATTTAATTATCTTATTCATCATTATTTATAGTCCATGAAAACTCAAACAAAAATCTGAGTTAAATATTAAATGATAGTTTTTGCTTCGTAGGAAATTTTTTTTCAATATATTTACAAAATTTTCACAAATTCTTTTTAATAGTGCATAATAATTATCCACACTTACCTATATAACTATGTAACTATATGAACATCTTCATTCATTAATTATTTATATATATATATATTTTACCGGATGAGATTGCCTATTCCAATTCATGTTGCATCTGATATTTCACTCATCGGATGATTGCCATGCGTTAAATATATTACACGGTATATATTAAGAAGGGTTAAATAATAATTTTAATATTTAACACATATAATCATCCTGTGAGTGGAATATCAGATGCAACATGAATTGGAATAGACAATCCGATTAATTGACTATTCCACGATTTCGTCGAATATATGATCGGTTCATTATCCCACAACTCGTTTATCAATATACTACTTCAAAAAAAAAAAAAAAAAGTTATCGTTTATGATCCAATCAAACCTCACAAATGATGTAAATACAAATTTGATTTCAAGTACCGAAGGTCAAAATTGATGTGTAGCTATTCTTTGAATGATTTAAAAAAAAATAAAAAATCTATCTCATCAACTTACGCGTACGTATTAATTTCTACGCATCATCTACACTCACCCTTTCCAAAATGCGTATATATACACACACACAAGCGCCATGTAGACGTACACAAAACATAACCATGTATGCTTTCCAAGACGTCATACTCTCTCTATCCCCCTTCCTCTTCTTTCTCCTCCTCCTCCTCCTTCACGGACGGCGATCCGCCGCTTCTTCCACCGGCCATAAAAAGCTACCGCCGTCCCCGCGGAAGCTTCCGGTAGTCGGAAACCTCCACCAGCTTGGATTATTCCCTCACCGCTCTCTCCACGCGCTCTCTAAACAGTACGGCCACCTCATGCTGCTCCATTTTGGGAAGGTTCCGGTGTTAGTTGCTTCATCGGCCGATGCAGCGCGTGAGATCATGAAAAACCAGGACCTGATTTTTGCAAGCCGGCCGAAGCTGAAGATCCCGGATAAGCTCCTCTACGGCTCGAGAGACGTGGCGTTTTCGCCCTACGGCGAGCATTGGAGGCAGGCGAGAAGCATATGCGTGCTCCATCTATTGAGCTACAGGAGGGTGCAATCCTTCAGGCGCGTGAGGGAACAGGAGACGTCCCTCATGGTCGAGAAGATCCTTCGGGCGCGTGAGGTGGTGAACTTGAGCGAAGCGCTGGTGGCGCTGACGAAGGACGTGGTGTCGAGGGTGGCGCTAGGGCGGAAGTACGGCGGCGACGGGGATGGGGAGAGGATTGTGAGGTGTTTTGGGGAGTTTGTGGAGCTGTTGGGAGTTTCGCCTGTTGAGGAGTATATTCCGTGGCTTGGATGGATAAACGGTGTGGGTGGATTGGATGCTAAAGTTGAGAGAGTTGCTGGTTTTTTTGATGAGTTTTTGGAGGGAGTGTTGGAGGATCATAGAGATGAGGGGAAAAGAGAGAAGCTTCTAGATGATGATTCTGATTTTGTGGACATATTGCTTGAGTTTCAGAGGGAGAATAAGGGTAGCATCCCCGTTGGTGATGATACTATCAAAGCTGTCATTATGGTACGTATGTGCTTTAATAACAATCTTATTAATTAATCTTAGGTGGAAAAGTTTTAAATTTAATCGTGAAGTTCATTTTTGGCACGTTGGCTTCCAAATTTTGCACGTTTTCAATGCTTGCGAATACAATTACCAACTTATAATTATTTTTTTATTTGAAAAGTTGGGTCTTACCACCCTAAGAAAAAGTAATTTTATACTTTCCAAATGAATTTGAAAACATACACTCAATCTGTTATGTTAATCTCCACTTTTCATTTTATATATTTATAGAGCACTTAATTGAAAATTTATCTACGATGATAAAAAGAGAAAAAGTTATTGAGAAATTATGATGATTAAAAAAAATCAATAGCACTATTGATAAATTCAAGTTTGTACAAATTTTTGTCTTATCTGTAAATTTAATTGCAAATTTCAGTCCAAGTCTCCAACAACTCAAAGATTTTTTTTCCTAGCCACCTTATATCTCCATTTTTAATTCGTTCCCAGAGGGAATCGAATTTGTGTCTCTCACTAAAAGTGAGGAATCCGGTGATCAGGTGAGTTATTAATATTCTAATTTAATTCTAATATGTAAATTGCACGATGCAACTGGTATACACGATACACGACTCTTCCTAGAATTATACAATTAATGCCCATTCACATCTAACCAAATTTTCCAATAGGATATGTTCGCTGCTGGAACAGACACAACCTCTTCTGTCCTGGAATGGGCAATGGCAGAACTGATAAGAAATCCAAAAAACATGCAAATCTTGCAGAATGAAGTGAGACAAGTGGGCAAAGAGATAGAGGAGGAAGACCTGGAGAACATGCCGTATCTGAAAGCAGTGATCAAAGAGAGCCTAAGACTACATGCGCCAGTACCATTATTGATCCGTCGAGAGTCAACCCAAGACACCAAGGTACTAGGCTACGACATCCCCCCTCACACTCAAGTCATGGTCAATGTCTGGTCCATCGCCAGGGACCCCTTCTTCTGGAAAGATCCAGAAGAATTTCGCCCCGAGAGGTTCCTGGATTCGAGCATAGACTTCAAAGGTTTTCATTTCGATTTCATCCCCTTCGGGGCGGGTCGGAGGGGGTGCCCCGGCATAGCGTTCGCCATGTCCGTCGATGAGCTGGCATTAGCCAAGCTGGTTCACAGGTTTGACTTTGCATTGCCCGATGGAGAGAGAGTGGAGGATTTGGACATGAGTGAGTCCACTGGAATCACTGTCCATAAAAAGCTTCCACTGCTTGTTGTCCCAATTCCACGCGCTTAGATCCTTCCTTAATTCTCTGTTTTGTATATGTAGTGTGTATTTATAAAATTCTTATATAGTGCAAACAAATTGAACATCACACCTCTTTCATGTATTATTGACAATTTACTAGCAAATTATATATGTTCAATGTCGCACCAAAGAATTTGGATTTATAAATTTTAAATATATAATTTAAATTGATTTCAAATATTTAGTAAACTTGTGTCGTCATTCAAAAATCTATTGATTTTTAAATACATCTAGATTCTATTTGGATGGATGAATTTGAAATGAATTGTTTAAAAAAAAACATGTAAGAAAATATATATTTTCATGAATGGTTTTAATAAAACAGAATGGCAAAATAAATGCAGCCCAACGAAACCGATGGATCAGAATTTGATATCCATTTCCCATGGTTCTAGATACTTTGGGCACTATAGATGGTTGAAATAAATATAAATTGATAAAAACTTATATGAAACGTTTCACGGAATGAAACATACTTAAAATAAACTTAAAAAACGGGTTGGGTTACAAGATAAATGCGCGGATCCTTATACTTTATTTTCGTATCTTCATTTTGGCATCATAACTCAAGTAATTAATTAATAATGTCGGTTGATGACAATCCTGCTATTGGGATGAGGCCACTGAGAATAGCATGTAATATTCACATTAAGAATGTTTCATAAATTGAAATAAGTTTTAGAGAAAATATTTTGGGCCGTAATTGTGTGTTCATGATTATCAATAATTTGTTTTTAATCCGTGTTACAATATAAACATATGTATGTTACTAAAAGACAAAATTTATATTACTAATTTTTTAAAAATTAATTTTTATATTTTTAAAGTAATTATAAAGAGAATATGTATTTTTGAAAGAACATATACATATTTCTTAATTTGTTTATATTCTTTTTGTTGATTCATGTTGATAATATATTGTTAATATACTAATACATCTTTTAATACTTTACATATGCTACTGTAAGTATAATATATATTTTTCTAAGGACAAATAAATATGTGTACATAGAGTAACACACATTTACTTTAATAGTAACACACATTTGATCTTACAGTAACACACATTTACTCTAATAGTAACACACATTTGCTCCCCAATTTGTGTTACTATATGGGTAAATGTGTGTTACTATAAGGACAAAATGTATTTTTATAATAATAAGTACGTATTTTTTAATTTATTCATTATCCCTTTAAAATATGAGTATATTATTTCATGTAGTAACATACCTTTTACTACTTTAATATGTTATTTTATGAAAAAAACTATTTTTATAAAAAAAATATTTATGAAATACTAATATTTATTCTTAGTAATACACATTTTAATCTTTATATAATATAAAAAAAATTGTTCTATAAAAATAATAAATATATGTAAAAAAAACTATATTTTAAATGATAGTAACATACTTTTGCTCTAAAAGTAACACACACTTGCTCCCAAATTTGTGTTACAATTTGAGCAAATGCATTATACTATTAGGCAAAATCTGTGTTACAATAAGATTAAATGTTATTTTTTTACATATATTCATTTGATTTTGTAGAAATAATATTTTTTCAAACAATGTAAGAGCAAAATGTGTGTTATTATAAGAAAAAATATTACATTTTCATAAGTACATTTATTTGTATAGAAATAATTATTTTATCTTATAATAACACATATAAAATAATAAAAAGTGTGTTATTATATGAATCAATATATCTATCTTTTAAGGGATGATGATTAAATTAAGAAACACATATTTGTTCTTATGAAAAATACATTTTATCTTACAGTAACACATGTTTGCATATTTTGTAACACAAACTGAGGAGCAAAGATGTGTTACTATTAGAGCAAATGTGTGTTACCATCTTATTAAATGTTGTTATTTTACATTTATTTATTTATTTATTTTTATAGAATAAATAGTTTTTCACATAATATAGAGCAAAATGTGTGTTACTATAAGAAAAAATATTAATTTTTCATAAATATTTATTTATTTGTATATAAATAACTAATTTTTATATAATAAGACATATAAAATAGTACAAAAGTGTGTTAATATATGAATCAATATAGCTATATTTAAAGGTATTATGATTAAATTAAAAAATACATATTTATTCTTGTAAAAGTACATTTTGTCTTACAGTAACACGCATTTGCACATATAGTAACACACACTTGCACATTTAGTAACATAAATTGAGGAGCAAATATGTGTTGCTATTAGAGCAAATGTGTGTTACTATCTTATAAAATGTTGTTATTTTACATATATTCATTAATTTTTATAGAATAAACAGTTTTTCACATAATATAAGATTAAAATGTGTGTGACTATAAGAAAAAATATTGGTTTTTCATAAATATTTATTTATTTGTATAGAAATAATTATTTTTATATATAATAATGCATATAAAATAGTAAAAAAAAAGTGTTATTACATGAACTAATAAACCTAAATTTAAATAGATGATGACTAAATTAAAAATTACATATTTATTTTTATACTAACACACATGTTATCTTTACAGTAACACGCATTTGCCCATATAGTAACACAAATTGGGAGAACAAATATTTGTTACAATTAGAGCAAATATGCGTTACAATAAGAATATGATTTTCAGGGTTTCTTGACCTCAAGTTCTCTCACTCTCCACTGAAGATAATAGCTCTTGGCTACAAATAGAAGAACAACATAAACAATTGAGCAAGGTTCCAATCATTAGTTTAATATTTTTGTATTTTTTACATGGTAGGATTACTCAAGATAAGATGCCGCAAACATACTGGACATTCGATGCGTCTCTGGGAAATGATACTCATGAGGTTGCTTGATGACATTTAAAATTGGTGGTTGCTGGCCCGCGTATTTTCATTTGACCCGTTTTTCTTTAAAAACTATTTATAATATGTTTCACGGTGTGCAACGTTTCACAAGAGTTTGCCTCATATAAATTAAAATCTAGAAATCTAGACTTGTATTAAATATGATTTCCTTAATACAATTAGTACCCCTTACTCTCGATATTAGTAATTGTGGGACATTTATTTATGATACAATAATATAAGAGCAGCGATATAACATATTCACTCCATCCATGAAAAATACGCTCAGATATTTTGTACGTTGTTTAGTGCAATATGTCGGAAGATATTACGTGTTATTGCGATGTCCGATATGAATAAAGAGAATATCTTTGGAAAGTATATATGATGGACTTTTCAATGATATTCTCTTTATTCATATCGGACATCGCAATAACCCCGTAATATCTTTCGACATATTGCACTAAACAACGTACAAATATCTGAGAGTATACGGGAACAATAATTTCTTACTTGAAATACTAGTAATTGTGGGACATTAATTTATGTCCCATGATACAACAATATAAAAGTAATGAGATAACATAGTTTCTTACTCCTGAAATATTGTTGGAGTGTGAACAAAAAATAAAGAAACAAAATTCTTTAGCTTTTCTCTCCATTTAATTAATTTGTTACAACAAATGTTAAAATTTAATATTTCACTCGCCCAAATTCAAAATTTGACAATAATATATTGAATTGAATCTCTCCTCAAAAGAGCCTAGAAAGTTTAGAAGATTTTTCGTAATATCATCATGCTCATTAAATGTAAGGAATTGTACAAAAATTAATGTGGAGACACATTGTGGTTGATGCTGCATTAAATGATTGTTATACAAAGTAGTTCGACATTGACGTACTGCGCAGCACACGCGTTTCTCTATTTTAGTTAAGATACACATTTAAGGACTCGATTGATAGTTTTGAAATGCATGAAAAAGGGTGTTGATGTTATTTTTTACTCCTCTTTTCTTTTTTTCCATAAAATTTTTTTCCTTATTTTATTTAGAATAACCATATTCAAAAAAACAAAAGTTTGGGCCTACATTTATCTATCTTTTTAATATATTACTAACTTAATTAAATTATGTGCGACTTCATAAATAAAAATTAGTTTAGTGAACCACGGGAGTAATATTTACTCCCTCCGTCCCAGAGCAATTTGCAAGGGAGGAGGACACACAAATTAAGAAGAAAGTAGAATAAAGTAAAAAAAATAGTGTTTTGAGGGTTAATTTGGTAAAATTTTTATGTAAAAAGTGAAAAAGTTAGTTGGATTGTGTGTAATGTGGGTCCAAAAAGTGAAAAAGTAATGACATTTTGTGTAAATATGTAGATATTGTGAGGGTGAAATTTATAAAAAGGTTTCCTTTTTTGAATCTGCAAGTTCCTCTGAACGTTCCGAAAAATAAAAGTTGCAAGTTCTTCTGGAAATGTGTGAGTATAAGATTTCATTGGCGCACAAGAAAATAGACGGCCAGAATATTACTGTAGCTCTTCACGAGCCCGATATCCTTGTCGGATACAGAGTATAAAATAGTGCTTCAGAAAAGGTTGTAAAAGATCTAGTTTACCTTTATCTTCTCAAAACCTTTTTTTCACTCCTCTGTTTTCTGATTCGAAATCATCCATGGGGTACGCGTAGAACCAAACCCAATTGAAGTCACACCTATTTAATACTTAAAACCCTAATGCCGTCATTCTATATGATTTCATGAGGGGGAGCTTATTTTAAAATTTTGAATGATAATGAGAATACATTTTTTTTTATTCTTATATACGTAGAATGATATATTGTATTTATGGTGATTATATGACTAGTATTATGCTCCAATTTTAAAAAAATTAACAAAAAATAAAGAAAATTGGTGGTCGTGGATTGATTGAGGAGGATGATTATAAGATGAGATGGAGGTAATCAAATGTGATTGATGATTACTTTATTTAAGAAAAAAAATAATGTTCTGTACCTCATTTATTCTAATTCTATTACTATTAAAGAATTTTCATACTAAGTGTTTCCTCAATAGATTCTGATTACATTCCATCTTCGGCTTCAATCTCCTTGATAACTCAATACACATATTTAAGAGGATTGATGGGAGGAGATGATTTAGGGGTATTTAATTGAGTTTATAAGTAATTTAAGATTTTATAAGCTCTCTTAAAATATTTGGTAAATTTAGATATATGATATTTTATAAGATATTAAAATAAGTTCCTTATAATTTATAAACTACAAAAAGTAAATTGAAATATTCTAAACTTATTTTTTAACCACCTCTTCTATCACCCACCATTCCATGATTTCTATCTCAACATAAAAAAATATTTAGTATTTTATATTAAATTTAAAATTTTAAAAAGAATTATGATAAATTATCAAAAAAGTTATAAATTGGATTAGTTAAATACTACAATAATTTATAAAACTATTTAAAAATAACATTTTATAAATTTATAAAATATTTAAAATAAATTTAGCAAAACGCCCTCTTAATAGTTACCAATTTGATAAAGAAAGGCAAAAAAAGTTGCGATTTGAGAGGATTAGTGGCGTAGAGAGTGGTGGTTTGGAAAGGGATTATTAGCAAAGGAGAAACATGCCTACGTGAATATTCACAAATTTACTGAGTTTTTATACTTCCTCATCCCAATATAAATTGGTCGTTGCTTTAGGACACACGATTTAAGGTAAAAATAAAAAAATATAATTAATATAATGTAAAGAGTGAAAATGTGTAAGTGATGTGATAGAAAAAGTGAGAAAGTAATACGAATAATATAAAAAGTAATAAAAATAATAATTAAGAATTAAATAGTAATTTCCAAAAAAAAATAAAAAACATAACGTAAGAATGCAGCCGCAGCTTTCTATTCGTGTGTTTACAGAATTGTTGAGTGTGATTGTTAAAAAGATTTAAGCACTACTCTGCTGTCCTAGTTGGGTGCCCCGATAGATGAATATACGTTAAGTATTGCAATCAATTGCTTTTGTTCTTTGAATCGGGTGCACTTAGGGTTTTGCTATCATCAGAATATACTTCAAACATAAATACCAGTGTAGAATTGATGTTGTGGAAAACTTGGTGATAGGATTGATTGATGATATATGTAATTATAGAAAGCATATTATGTAACCAAAAAAATTATTATTAATATTCAAAAAATAATTAAGTGATATCCGAAAAACAATTGAATAATATCATATATAATATTCTAACCATTAATAAGTATACTGCAAAAATAATTTAGCAACACCTGAAGAACAATTGATTAATATATATCTGAAGAGTAACTTATCAATACGCGAAAAACAATTGAATACCACATACTTATACCTCAAGCATTATATTGCAAGAAATTAAATTACTAAATTGCTAAAAAAATTAATTGAACTACTTCATAATTTATTTGATTTTTTTGCTATTTTATTATTTTATTTAGAAATTGGACAATGTCGTATTATCATAGTTTTTAATATTTTGTTGATTTGTTACATTTTGTGAAAAATATATTTGGTTATTAACTATATTTTAACTTTTAAATTTATCATATAATGTGTATTTTTATGAATATATGTTTAGAAAAAATTTAACATTAGTAGAAAAAATAAAAAAAAAAGTCTTGGTGCTATCTAGATGGCGCCTAGGCGCCGCCTAGGCAATCTAAGTGTTCAGCGCCACTCAATCGTCCGACAACCGTCAAGCGTCATTTACACAAAATTATAAAACTTACTTGTTGAATTTTTTGTGATTGGAACGCTTATGAAAATTCTCTAATGGTAATGAACATGAGAATATATTTATAATTTGTATAATAACCATAAAAAAATACTCCCTCCGTCCCAAAATTACTTTCACACTTTCCTTATTTGGACGTCCCAACTCTTCTTTCACACACCTAAAAAGGAAACTTTTTTCACTCACAAAAGTCAACAAAACACAATTTTTCTTATTTTATTATTTAACTTTATACTCACATACTTACTTTTCCTTGTTTCACGTGCCCGGAACTACTGTGAAAGTAGTTCCGGGATGGAGGTAGTATGTATTTAAGTAAAAAGACAAAATACAAATTTATTTTTGTTACTATTAAAAAATTAAAATAAGTGAGTGATCTGGATTCGATTATATTACTCTTTGCTTTTCAAGACAACTTTTAAGTTTTATACCATACAAATTAAAGAAAAATGAGTATATGAATAAAAATTAAAAAAATTTTTTTATTAATTTTTATAAGTATAAAATATTTTTTAAATATATGAAAGTAAAATAATTTAAATAAAATAAATATAAAAGTAAAGTTTGGACGGACGTAGCAATAGAGCGAGGGATGAGTGCGGTGCGGGCTGCCCGTGAAGGAGGAAATGACGCATGAATAGAGGCCCAATTTAGAAATATATAGTTACGCATCCCATAAAACAAATAAATAAAAGTCTTGACACCCATTCTATTTCCGTATACCACCTCATGGCAACGTGGCTCCTTCCGCACCGTTACTTTCTTTCTTTTTATTTCATCATTTAATTATACCTCACCTTTTTTTTGATATGTTTATTTATACCTCACTTACGTGAACCTTATGTAATGAATACTTAGCCGTTTCGTCCACGAAAATAAATACTTCAAGAGAGATGGATTTTGTGAATTTCTTTTGATTCATCGTTTATGGTCATGGTCTTAATTAGTAAACCAGAAAATTTGTCATAGCTAAGTAATTATATAACTATATAAGGTTATGCATGTGCTTGAGGGGCCATTTCCTCCAGGGGACTGCTTGGATTACGAATTTAGTCCTACCTAATATCTAATTTGCTTAATAAGATAATTATTGTTGAACTCAATTTCATGGGATTATAATCTCAATTAGTCATGGATCTATGCGATAAGTTGGTCGCAAGGGTAAGGATGGGACACCTTAGTCCTAACAACAATTGTACTCTTTTATTCTTATTTTTTTATTTAAAATTACTCATTACCCTTTATGAAGATATGTATTTGTAAACTTATACGAGACATAATGATAAAAATGACATTTTATATATGTATCATTCCTAATTCTTTAAACCAAATATAAAATAATTTTATTTAATCCTACCGGAATCTAAAAAAACCAAACATAATAATTATACGTAATCCAATCCAAACTAATCCAATTCTGTATAATTCAATCTCAATTAATTCATTAGGTCCCGTGAACCAAACGAACCCTGAGAGTTTGATCTATTATATATTTTTGAGTTACTTTTCTTCGAAAACTTATTCATAAATAAATTTATTGATATGATAATTACATTCTATATTGTGATACTATTACTTTTTTTTTATACTCAATATTCAGTTCAAAAATTGACTAATTCAAAAATTCATAACACACCGTTTATTAGAGGGAGACCAATTTCAAGTCAGAGCAAAATTCTGTATAAACTGGCTCATCTAAAAAATTAATCGTATCATTTAAGGATACTATTATTTTTGAGTAAGTCTCATTTGCACCAGTTACACGGTGCAATTCGAGTTCATTTTTAAAAAGTTACACAATTTATTATTGAAAAGTTGTACAAATTATTACTGAAAAATTATACTATAAAAGATACACTTTTCACTAATAACATGTGTAATTTTTTAGTAGTATTTTGTGTAAATTTTAAAAAATGAACTTGAATTGCACCTTGTAACTGGTGCATATAAGACTAATCCATTATTTTTATAAATTAATAATATTCCCCCTGTCCCACATGAATTTGTACACTTTTCTTATTTGGACGTCTCATACAAATTTGCATACTACTAGAAAAGGAAACATTGATTTACGTGCACACTCATAAACATATATACATATTTATCCATATACCACTACTTTATATATAAAATATATTTTTCTTAAAAAATATGTCATCCCGTAGGGTGCAAATTCCTACGGGACGGAGATAGTAAGGCCCGCTTGGTTGGGGTAAATGAGGGTGAGGAATGTGAATGGATGGAGATTAATGAGGATTCATTACTATTAGCAGTATTTGGTATTATTTACTACCTCCGTCCCGGGTCTTTCTTCAAAAAGACCCTGGCACGCGGATTAAAAATAAAATAGAGTATGTGAGTGTGAAATTAATTAATAAAATATAAAAAGTGTACTTTATTGACTTTTGTGAGTGTAAATTATTTCCTTTTTAAGGTATGAAGAAAGAGTTGGGACGTCCCAAAATGAAAAAATAGGAAGAAAGAATTGGGACGGAGGGAGTATTATATATGAATGAGATCATAAAAACAAGTTAAAAAAAATAATCACTAACTACATAGTGATTACCCCTTAATGATACTCATTACCATTGACATTTTAAATTTATACCAAGTGCCCCCTTAATTTACCTTGTTATAATGATTTATAAAGCTAATGTTCTCGTTGAATGACATAAAATTTATGGTTTCATCGAATGAGCTAACTTTATGTTGAGTAAAAAATTTTGTATTACTATAAAATATGAAACATTTCATCATTAATGATTCTCTTTCGTAATCATAGGCCTGAAATATCAAATACTCCTTATACATTTCAAATAATTTTCACACTTTTTATATAAATATTTTAATTTATTTTTAATTTAAAAAAATTATTATACTCATAAAAATCAATAAAATATATCTTTTATATTTTATTATTTAATTTCATACCCCACATATTTATGTGTGCAAATAAGAAAAAATATTAGGGACCAAGATAGTAAATCTTTAGGTCTTAGTCTTGTATGCATCAGGTGCACCATACAGCTCAAGTTCATTTTAAAAAAATTATATAAAATACTATTGAAAAGTTACACATGTTATTGCTAAAAAATGTATTTTAAATGATATAACTTTTTAGTAATAATTTATGTAATTTTTTAAAAGTACACTTAAATTGCATAGTGCACCTTGTGCACAAGAGATTTATTATTTCTTCAGTCTATTCTGGAACTGCTGTACTTGGAGAATGAATTTTCTGTTGGGCAATAAAACCAGCAAATTGTGGTGGGGAGTAAAACGCTGATTATTAATTTTTTTTTTTTAATTTTGACCAAGTCATAATTTTTTTACCTACTGTGATAATGAGCTAAAAAAGAGAAATAATTAACCATACGTCAGCGTTTTACTTTCCTATCATTGGCTGATTTTATTGCCCAGCAGAAGTTCCGTATTCGCTGTACTTGACAGTATCGCACGAGAATAAAAAAAATATGGTAATTAAATATTTGAAATTTTCTAATCTATACACGTTTACACATAGTCGTAAATATAAGCCACCCGAGAGCGCTTGTCGGAATGTGGTCCTATGCTAGACATGTGCCGATTTAAATGATAACATATGTATAAAAAAAATAAGTTTTGGTTAGAATATTTTATGACACGAGATAAGTTATTTATCAATAAAAATTATTATTTTTTAAAGAAGATAAACATTTAATAAAAGATAATAATATTTTATTAATAGTGACCATCATTAATTTTTGGAAAAATATTATCATTTTTATTAAAAAAAAATTTACTTTCTAAAATAAAATTGTTTCCCAAAAGTCTGCGATATTTTTAGGGCACAATTTTTTAAAAAAAGTGTAATGAATAGAATGTGTAAGATGAAGATCATGAGGTAGAGATTTTAAGGGTGAAGATTTAAAAAAATATTTAGAGGGCGCTTGTTTCAAATTCTTCAATGATAATGGGAATGCAATTTTATTTTCCTTTTTTACCCTTATATATGTTTAACAAGAGTTTATGTTCATGATGGTTTAGTCCCAGATGTGATGAATCTTTCAAGTATCTCATAATTCATTTCAAACCTTCCCAGAGAATTCTTCCAGGAAATGATATGTATCTGCTCACTGAGTCACAAACAAGTGCATAGATGAGACTTTCAACTCCACTGACATGCATGGTATCTTTCTCATCATATAATCTCTTTCAAGATCAATTCTAGATGAATGATCTTTTGAGAGCTTAAACTGTTGTCCTAAGGGAATGACAACATATTTTACTTCATGCATATTGAACCTCTAGAGGAATTTTTCAATGTACCCTTGTTGATGGTTGGTGGGCGAGCAGCTTGTGTCTGTTGCAGTTGTAAAGCCCTCAACATAGTTATGGTCCGTTCAATATCTTCCAAATTTCTAATCAGCGATTCCAGCTCTAGGTTAATTCATGATTTTACTTCTAGTTATTGGAATATATAACCAGCTCCGATTTCATTTTTCTTTGTACTTCATCCATGCGAAGTGAGAGGTTTCTTGAGACATTCTTGCCAATTTCTTTTAAATCCAATAGTCAGGGTGTGTGTTTCAACAAGTTCAATCAATCTTCAGATTTTACAGTTTCCCAGAACTATGCAAAGGTAGTAAAAATGTTAACTTTCTAACCTCGCATGCACGAATTTTCCAATTTCTTGGTTATTAATTCATGCACGCATGCATGTATTCTAAGTTGATCAATTTTTGTGGCATGATGAAATGAGGATGACATTGAGAAAGGACTTGTGATCATTAACTGCAGCAACAACACCTTGGATTCTGGCCACGTATTAAAATTTTGATTTTCTTCAAATCTTGGTATGTTCTTCAAGAACTTCATAAGCTTCCTTTGAATCTTCAATATTTTCTGTAGAAATCTTCACATTGGAGGTTCGGATTCACCTTCTAGCGCCACTTTTGTTGATGATTCTTCATAATAAAATAGTTTATGTGGCTAAAAATCTAATTGAAATCATCAAACAAAATACATTTGATATGATTGATAATCGTGGAATTAGGAAATAAAGTTTAGATAGAAATTTTCTAATAATAGTTCTCTATTATTAGGATGTAATTCCTTTATTAGTGCAAGGGGGACATATTTGTAGTGATTCTCCCAAGGCAGAGTTGACCGGTTATCACCCAATAAGCCTAAGGAGTTACCAACTTAAATTATAGGGCGAGATTAACATAAAAGAGCCTATAATACTTGTATTGTTAAGATAATGACAAGTGTAAAGACACTTGTCATTTAATTAGATTTAGTTGATGAGATATGGTGGTTTTAACCATTCTAACCGTGAGAGTGAAAAAGAATTAGAAAGCAATACAAAAATGAGTGTATAGGCACTGCCACAAAGCATATATATGTGAAAAAGAAAATTCATTTCAATTCAATATAAAATTAGCCTCCAAATTCCTTTCTTCATTCATATACCCCAAAAAACCCAACATTCATTTCTCTGACAATTGTAATTTTGCTCAAGTCATTAATCTGCTGGTAGCTAAAGATTATTACTGGACACCTAATTGATGAGGTTTTTTATAAAAAAAAAAAAAGTTTTTGAAGGGAGTGTTAGAAGATCATAAAGATCATGAGGGGAAAAGAGAGAAGCTTCTAGATGATTCTGATTTTGTTGTCACATATTGCTTGAGTTTCAGAGGCAGAATAAGTGCAGCACCCCTGTTGAAGATGATATTATAAAAGCTCTCATTCTGTTATTTGCTTTGGTTTCAATGTTGATGTTCAGTAGAAAGAGTTATAATTTTAATTGTTAATGTTTGATGTGATTAATGATGATCTAGAATATGCAAATTCAAATTTGTTAAGGGAATTAATTGCGTATTCCTTTATAAGTTAGGGGAATTAATTGCATATTCCTTTATAAATTCGGACTTTAAATGAGGTCGTTCCGTTGGCCCCAAAAGTCGGGCAGCCTGAATTTCCAGGTTTCTTGAAATTATGCTCATTCACACACATTCAACCACTCTTTCAACAGGACATGTTGTATCTGCTGGAACAGATACAATAGTTACTACCCCGGTTTGACATTGACAGAACTCATAAGAAATCCAATGCAAATCTTGCAGAAAAAAGTGAGAGAAGTACACGGAAGAGGAAAAAAGGAGCAAGTGTGTGATGATCAACGCTTGGGCCATAGCGAGGGATCCATCCGTCTAGAAAAACCTTGAAGATTTTTCCCCCGAGGGGTTCCTGGACTCGAACATAGACTTCTCTGTTGTGTATCACTATCCATATCCTGATCCATAGCATAGTATCTCCATTGATTTTGCATGGAAACTTCAAAGTAATGTCATATCAACAGGTATGAATTAGATGTAAAATTAAGATTTATCAGGACATTAGATGACTGACATGTTAAAAGAAAAAAAGGACACTAGAAATAACATTGACTTGGCACAGCCACCAGAGGATTTTTCCTATGAATGGTAACACCAGGATCTTCTTCACAGTCCAAATCCTCCCCTTCCATTCCATTAGGCAATCCCCACTTGAATTTTTGCACGATATTTGCTAACACGAGTTCAACGCTCGCCATTGCAAATCCAATTCCAGGGCAGCGCCTTCTCCCAGCCCTGAATGGGATCAACTCAAAGTCCAGCCCCTTAAAGTCGGATGAACAGCTCAAGAATCTCTCCGGTTGAAACTTATCCGGTTCATCCCAAGAGGCAGGATCTCTTCCAATTGCCCAAGTATTAACTAACACCATTGTTCCAGCTGCAATGTCGTAGCCCATGATCTTGACATCTTCGTGTGGCTCTCGAGCCAAAAATGGGACTGGAGTGTGGTAACGAAGGGTTTCCTTGACCACGGCTTTCAAATACTGCATTTTGTCCAAGTCTTCATCCATTATATCCCGCTGTTTTCCATTCATAGTTAACCTCACCTCATCCTGCAATCTCTTCATCATCATTGGGTTCTTCAGGAGTTCCGTCATTGCCCATTCTAGAGTCGCAAACCCAGTATCAGTCCCCCCAAGAAGCATATCCTGCACTTGTGAGAACATTCACCAGAGAAACAGAAAATCAAAGGCCTACATTACTACATAATATTCTAAAGATTCAAAGGGAGCTTGATTCAAAATTTTCAATGACATTGGTAATGGGATTGATTCAAATTACTAATTAACTTCACGCTCACGTACTCTACTTTTTTCTTAATTCGTGTGCCCAGATCTTTTAGAAAAAATGACTCGGAACGGAGGGAGTGAAGAATTTAAACCAATTATCACCTGCATCTTTCCACACATTTGTTGAACAATAAGAGATCTTCATATAACAATTATAACTAGTTCATCATCATCAACTACATGTATATATCAAGACTATGAAATGTGAGGGAGGGAGGGAGGGAGAGAGAGAGAGAGAGAGATGTCCGAACCAGAACTATTGCTTTGATGCTAACTCTATCAATGGAGATATTATCCTCATATTTGTTCAACAGAATGTCAACAAAATTAATCTCTCTGTTTCTATCCTCTCCATTTGCATTGATCATGTGTTCATCATGAATAATTTTCTCCAGGAACTCATCAAATTCTTTAGCAACTCTTTCAACTCTGTAGTCAAAGCCATTAACACGATTAATCCACGAAAGGCACGGGATAAATTCTCCTATACTTAAACTGCCCAACAGATGTATAAGTTCTCTAACAAGCACCAGAAGTTTCCTGCCATCTTCCCCTCCACTATACTTCCTTCCGAATGCCGATCTGCAGATCACATCATTGGTTACTGAAATAAACAGCTCACTCAAGTTCACAGGTGAACATGACAAAGAAAAAGATTTGATCTTTTCCATCAGAAGCCCTGTTTCTTCCTCCCTGATGGATCGAAAAGATTGCACCCTTTTGCTACTCAGAAGCTGGAGAACACAAATGCTCTTCAGTTTCCTCCAGTATTCGCCATACGGCGCCACTGATATGTTCCTCATGTCGTAAAGAAGTCGCCTCGCGGTTTTCGACCCGGGCTTGGTGGCAAAGTTGAGATCGTGTGTTTTCAGTATCTCACTAGCTGCACTGGCCGATTGGACAACGACCACGGGCCGACTGCCGAAATGGAGAAGCATGATCGGCCCGTGTTTCGTGCCCAAGGATTGGAATGAGCGGTGTGTCAAAGCGCTCAACTGGTGAAGGTTTCCCAAGATTGGCAGCTTTGGTGGTGATGGTGGGAGCTTCTTGTTGGAGGGACTTATGTTGTGCACACTTTTCTTGATGATCCATGCTAGGAATAAAGTGATGAGAAGAAGCAGAAAGGGATTCGACAGAGATATATCAGTTTGTTCAGGATTGAGATTCAACATCTTGTCACAATATGCTTCAGATCAAAGTGATGAAATGTTACCTTCACCGTTATATCAGGTCAACGCACTCTGCAGCTGATTCAGCAGCTTTGAGAGCCTCCAATCACATTTCATGAATAAACGAATATCATGAAAATAAATTTGATTTCTATAAATTAGTATAAATATACGAATATCATGAAAATAAAATTAAATTGAAAATTTAATTTATAGAGTGTGCAAAATAAAATAAGTTGCAAATTTGTACAACATGAGATTTGTATATATTAAGTGACATTAAATTAGATAATTTATTAGGTGGTTACACCCTGTCACTCGTCAAAATCAAGTGATTAGTTGGTTAATCATAGTTTAATAAATTTTTATCTATAGAAACAATGCTCATCCTGTGGCCTAAAAGGTTGACCTCAAAACTTTTTCCAAGAAGCAGAGATCCAAGAATTTGCATAACCATGCTGAGTTTTTGGCAGCAGCAAATTTATCAAATTCTGCTTCTACTTATCACCTTTTCTTCTGCACTTTATTTTCTTACCAAAAGGCTATGGAAGGTGCCGAGCAACAAAAGAGTACCTCCATCACCACCAAAGCTTCCAGTTTTGGGAAACCTTCACCAGCTGAGCGAGTTGACTCATCGTTCCTTCCACTCCTTGGGCATGAAACACGGGCCGATCATGCTTCTCCACTTCGGCAACAAGCCTGTGGTGATCGTGCAATCGGCGGATATAGCTAGTAACATGTTAAGAACACACGACCTTGTCTTTGCTGATAAGGCGTACACAAGAACTACGAGGCGACTTTTCTATGACTTCAAGGATATAACAATGGCTCCTTATAGTGAATATTGGAGGAAATTAAAGAGCATATGCATTGTTCAGCTCTTGAGTGGTAAAAGGGTCCAATCTTACAACTTTATAAGGGAAGAGGAAACAGCCCTTTTGATGAAAAAGATTGGATCATCTGATTCGCCTGTGAATTTGAGCGAGTTATTCGATTCACTAGCTTGTGATCTGATCTGCAGAGCGGCTTTTGGAAGGAAGTATAGTGAAGGGGAAGATGGCAAGAAGTTTGTGAATCTTCTGAGGGAACTAATGCATGTGTCGGGCTCCGTAAGTATTGGAGACTTTGTTCCGTGGCTTTCGTGGATCAATTGTATTAATGGCTTCGATAGAAGGGTCGATAAGGTTTCCACAGAAGTTGATGATTTCCTAGAGAAGGTACTTGAGGGACACCTGAATGGTGAAGCAGTTAAAGATGGAAACAGAGAGAATTTTGTGGACATTTTGCTCAACATTTACAAGGAAAATAGCAGTGGTGTTGCCTTTGATAGGACTAGCATCAAAGGAGTTATTCTGGTAATCTCCCTCCCTCTCTCTCTCTCTCTCTCTCTCACTCTTACACACACTTTTTGAAGTACATTGATGGATTTCAAACAAGCAGGATATGCTTATTGGAGGAACTGATACGTCGTCTACCGCACTAGAATGGGCAATGACAGAACTCCTAAGACACCCCACAGTCTTAAAGAAGTTACAGAAAGAAGTAGGAGAAGTCATGGAGGGTAAAGAAGGCATTATTACTGACAAAGATTTAGGAAAAATGCAGTATTTGAAAGCAGTGGTGAAGGAAACTCTACGTTTTCATCCCCCCCTCCCCTTGCTAGGCCGAATAGCACGAGAAGATGTTAGAGTTATGGGGCAAGATATTGCAGCTGGGACGATGGTGGTAACTAATGTTTGGGCGATCGGGAGAGATCCAGCATCTTGGGATGAACCGGAGGAGTTTATGCCGGACAGGTTCTTGAATTCTTCGGTAGACTTTAAGGGGCTAAATTGTGAGCTGCTCCCGTTTGGGACGGGAAGAAGAATCTGTCCAGGGATTGCATTTGCAGTAACAAGTGTTGAACTTGTGTTGGCAAATCTTGTGCACAAGTTTGAGTGGGCATTGCCTGAGGGGAAAAAAGCAGAGGATTTGGACACAATTGAACAGCCTGGTGTTACCACCCACAGGAAATACCCTCTCCTTGCTGTTGCAACTGACACTTGTGTGTAATGCCTACATTTTTTTTACAAAGAAATAAAACTACAAATTTTGAAATTTTTGTTCTGTTTTTTATGTCAGTTGGTGTATGTAATTCATCATTAATGAATAGGGTTCTTTCCAAGCTTGTTGTGTATTTTTATATAATCTCATGTCTTTTGATCTTTTATGATGATTGTTGCTAAAATAAATTATTTAATTTCTTAATTTTAATATATTACATCGTATAAATTATATTTTGTAAAATGAAAAGTATAAAAAAATTATAAAAGTGAGTGATCCGTCTAAACTCAATAAATAGATCGGGGTTGGAGGTTTTACTTTCAGTCCGTTTCGCACCGTCAAAAGGCGTCTCGAACAGCCATGGCTGCCCATGCCAGAATCGAAGTTAACATACCTCTGTTCATCTCTGAAATTCTCGGATGACTTGAGGTGAAAGCCGCCTGTAAGCCACCATTGTCGGCCACATCGCCTGAATCGTGAGCTTGCACCTGAAAATTAAAGCCAACAGCCACCATTTCAAATCAACCGTGTCTGAAGAAGAAAGAAAAAACGTTGTTGCTATGAGGTAAAACGTGTTTCGAATGTTTGCTAAGCACGGCCTGTGCTCTCTTTTTCTACACAAATCGTGCTAGGGTGCTTGAAGAAAATCGGAATATTCATACGGCCCATGCTACCTCTCCGAAGAAATCGTGCAATGGGGGTTGAAAGAACTCACACGGTTTGCGAATGGTCGTGCAAATGTAATGAAGAAACCTAAAAGATATCAGAAAAATTAATTTGGGCTTTTCTATAAGTGGCCCATTTACTTATCTTGGAAAAATCTTTCAGCCATGAAGATGAAAAAGAGTCGGCAGCAGCTTCAGTAGGGGGGAACTCGCGCTTTTAGCACTGGACATCACTGTCCTGCCCACAATCATTCAGCATTATTCCATCATTCACACACGCACTCTCATTCTTAGATAGAGTTTTCTGCACTATTTTTCACACATAATATTAAATGTTCTTATTTTTATTAAATATTTTTTTGAAGATTTCACGTTTATTTCAAATTGTATTACTATTTTTAGGTGAATTCTATCATTAACTCCTTAAATACTGTTGTATTTTAATATTTATGTTTATTTGTTTGGTTTATGTTATGAGTTTGTTTAATTTAACTATGAACTAATTTGTTCATGCTTTGGGTAATGGAGATTAAACAAGAATTTGATGATTTTATTGTGTATGTGTTTGAATTTCAATTTTTCTGGTCATTGAACTTCTTATTTGTGGCTTAATTTGGTTTTAATTGATTGCTATTATTTGATTATGCATTTTAATTGGGTGGACAATAAGTGAGAGTTTTGATAATTTGTTTGAGTTGAGTGAGCTATTAGATTTTGTTGGAACATCTATTACTCCGAGAGAGGATAGGTAGTTGAGAATACTCACATTATGCGCTAGGTTGATGTAATGAGAGTTAATCTATTGTGTGAGCATGCCATAATCCCTTGTACTTCAATTAAAATTACCCGAAGCATGCCATAATCCCTTGTACTTCAATCGAAGTTAGCAGTCCTTAGTCTTTAGTCCATTTCCTCTATAATTTAGTTGTGTCCTTTCTCTAATTGCTTCCGTGTTTAAGTGCTTCTCGTTACACTATTACTTTTTTGCTTATAGATGATTAAACCTAGATAACAGATATTATTATATCGGTTATCTATAATTTAAGTATATATTATCTAAGTTATATCCGTTATCTAAGAAAAGGAATGTTCATTCATAGATAACTGATTGTACCCGCTGTTATCTGTGTCCTGTTATCTAAATAAGTTCAAATATTTCTTAATAAAATCTGAATTAAATATTTTTTTAAAAATAACTGATGGTATTATAGGATATCTAAGTTTTGGTTATCTAATTTACACAAAATTATTTTGGTAAAATATTCATCCCAACACTTGAAAAATGTAAAAAAAAAAAAGAAAAGGAAATTGCCCAAAACATCAGACGCTCCTCTCAATCTATCAATTTAGCCATCGCAGCTGCCGCAAACCCTTCTCCACCGCCACTCCTGCAGCGTGTCATTTCCTCCACAGCGTGATGCCTCCACCGCAATGCTGGCCTCTGACGTGATGTCTTCTCCATCGCGGCCTCCTCTCCACCACGACACTGCCTCCACAGCGATAACTCCGCCGGGATGCCATCTCCACAGCAAAGCCTTCAGGTTCTCTCGCTCTCTCTACTCTATCCTGATCTCGTTGCCTTTTTCTCTCGCTCGCACAACCACACCATAACAGTGAATTGCGGAACATCCTTGAAGCTAGAGTTTCAATCGCAGATTCATGGCTATTAAATGAGATATTTTAGTTTTTTTTTTTGGTTAGGGAGATATTTTAGTTTTAATTTACTCTGTTTTAACATATCCCCAACCTTTTGTATTGGAAATCAGTATTGGCGAATGATAATTAAAAAAAAAAAATTAGGGTTAGAAATTGACATGATGTTGTTGTTCTATCTTCCATTAATGGTGAATATGAGATGTTTCATTGAGTATGCCCACTATATGTTTGATTAAATGCCCCAATTAAATCTAGATTCCGGGTGCTATCACCAGTTAATTTGCTTGGGTTTTTTGATTGCCTAAAACTGATTATTCATACAGGCTTTGTTGTAAGCACTTGGTGATAGGAAAAGAATCAACCGGTGGGGATTCTCAGCTCCTCTTGATGAAATGCTTGTCATGTTTCACAGGTAAGATAACAAATAGATTCTAACATCTTTAGAAGAACAGTTCACAAGCCCATTATTTATCCATCAGAATGCAATTTTAAGGATGAACATTGGAATCCAAAATTTATGTTAGTGGTGGCGCAGAAGAATCACCATACCGAAATTTTCCATTCCAACTCTCTTGATAATGTTCCACCAGGTGACACACTCTCTCTCTATCCTACCATTTTAGAGTCGATCTGAAAACAACATTTTGTACTTACTACTTACTGCATAATATTCATCATTAGGCACTGTGATTCACAAGGGAGTTTGTCATCCAAGAAACGACTTCCACTTGTGTACTCGTGCTGGCATGATTATTAGTTTCTTTAGGCACATTTTTCTTTTATTTTAACCATATATATTAGCTTGAGGATGACATACTTTGAGATTTCCAGAAATTTTGAAGATCTGTAACTAAGTATGCGAAATGCATGTTTGTACAGTGAACAACTCAGCCAACACACTACCATGTTCTGCATGATGAGATCGGCTTCTCTCCGGATGATCGCCAAGAATTTGTGCTCTCATTGTCTTATGTGTAAGAATGCAGTTCCAGATCAGTTATTAATTCACATCTTCAATTTGTTGTTTCCTTAACTTCATCTGTACTTTACAGGTACCAGAGAAGCACCACTGTCATTTCTTGGATTAACCGGCGAACGAAGCACCATGTGTGTGTGTAATGGAAGTAGGAGGAAGCAGTGAGTCCCCACCGAAAACAAATAAGTCCAAATCCAAAGTGCCTCGAAAGCCTTAAGACGCCCACCTTCTCAAACAGAGTACGCTCTCCTGTATCTAGCTTAATTTGTTGATTTTCATTGCTTCCCCGAAGAATCTCTTGGATAATTTGTGTGGTTTCTTAGATTGTTCAATCGTTGTTTTGCTTCAATTAATATTGCTGGTTTTGATAATGTAGGTTTTTATGTGTAATTGGCTTGATTTACCCCCTTTATGAGGAATAGGATTCCTTTGTTGTGTTTAGAGTTCACATTAACTTTACATACTCCATGGAGCTAGTAATATCTTCGTTTACTTTAAAAGTGGATTAGAATTACCCCCATTGAACTTATCAAGTTGTTAATAGGAAGCAAAATTCTATCTCTGGCGTTTTAATGGTGGATTCAGGAGGTTTGTGCTCATAATATTCTATGCTACCATGGTGTTATAATAATGCCCATAAAATATATGGTATTTCTACTTACAGATGAACTGTCAATGTGGGATTAAGAGGCTGAAATAATGTGGACTCGGCTACAACTTTACTCTGTAACCTTACCTCTTGTAATAAAATTAAGGTTTTCACGTTCTCTCAGCCAGGAAAATGTTTGTACACAACTGTAAGAGAGCTTGTTGAAAATGCGCTTGATTCAGTTGAGTCAATCTCTGAGCTTCCCATCATAGAAATATAAATGTATGTATCAGTATGTCTTATCTTTCATTCAGGTCTAGATTATTGCTCGCTATTACTCTTGAAGATGGCAATTCAAACTGAAGCTCAGAAATTGTGATACTATTGCGAAGAAAATCACACACATATAAGCACTGGTGCTTAAATACATATCCACCTACAGCCCGAACCGGGTTTACTTAATCAAGAACCGGTCGGAGGAAAAGACCGGTTGGTGTTTTGAATCAAATTCAAAACAGAGTAAATAACCAATCGTGCTCTGTTCCTTAGAAAAGAAAAAGCAGTTGCAACAAACTCACCGAATTTACTCTGCACGTTGAGACTTTCAGCACATATAAGGGTCGATGGGTGGAGATGAAACGTTACGAGTGTTGGGCATAATTGATTACATGAGCAGTTATGAGAATTAGCTTGATTCATTCAACATTAAGAAGTTAGGGTTCTTACCTGAAATTGGGGGAATTTGATTTCAGGGAGATTGAATGTGTTGTAATCTGATATTCTTTGCTTGATAGTGAATGTGGTGCTCCTCTCCGTGGATGTAGATCATTTTACGATCGAACTACATAAAATCTTGTGTTGTTCTTGCATTTGAGTTCTTGGTTCTATTTTCGGTTTTCGGTTTTCAATTGCAAAGTGAATTTGCAGATTGAATCTCTGTTAGATTTCTACAACTCTCTTGATACTTTGGTAATTGTTGCCTTGAATCTCTAGTTTACATTCTTGTTGAAGTAGCATAGAACCAACACCGAAGCCTTTAAATTTAGTCTTACAACAACATGTGGATATTTGAAATTGAGTCCTTGAACTAGAGTTTACCTTCCTCGGATTTAATAAGGGTAAATATCATTTTTTGTACCCAAAGTTTACATTTTTTCTATTTTGGTGCCTCACCTTTAGACACTCTCAAAATTGATCATCAAAATTTATTTTTACTCTCAAAATTGATCCAACCGTCAGTTGACCCGGCATTGACTGACGAAATCAACAATTTGAGGCCCAAAATATAACTATTTGAAATTATACACAAAATATCAAATTGCAAACCCACCCCACTCAAAATATAATTATTTGGTGGCTCTCTTCCAGATGACATCAATTGGGTTCTCTTGACCCATGAACGGGAAGAGATGAGAAACCCCAAATCTGACCAAAGGAGACCCAAATGTCATTATAATATCAATCATAAACGACTCTGCCGGAATGAAATCCCTAAAAGAACAGAACCTAGGGCGAAGATAGCCAAATGTCGAACTGAGAAAATCCAATCACGACCAGAATGAATCAAACATCACTGTCGGACCGGAATCCAAATAAAAAATGTCATCACCGTAGAAAAGCTTTTATGGCAGCATTTGATGTGATATTTGGCTTCGATTAACAGTGGCAAGAAATGGTGTTCTTGGATTGTTTCTGCGATATTGGGTAAATTAGGTGAAATTGGTTGCAGGAAAGACGATATTGATTTGGTTTTTAGGTTGTGATTTGGATGATGAAACAGATTGTTCTATGATTTAATCAACTCGAAAATATATGTATACATATATGTGGGGTGAGTTTGCAATTTGATATTTTTTCATATTTTTAAAAAATTACATTTTAACCCTCAAGTTTGTTCTCTCTATTAGTCAATGAGGAGTCAACTAATAACATGACCGATTTTGAAAGTAAAAATAAATTTTGGTGACCAATTTTAAGAGTGCTCAAAGATGAGGTACCAAAATCGAAAAAAAGTAAACTTTGGATACTAAAAATGATATTTATCCATTTAATAATTTTTAAACTTGTTCAGCTTACCACTTCACGGTCCTATACGTACGCTTGTAAGTGAGGAAAATTGTGGAAACAAAAATTTGCACTCACTATGCATATTGATTCATATATATACTAAAATATATTTTTACTATTTTATGTGTTATTATATAAAAAAATAACTATTTCTATACAAGCAAATAAATATTTATAAAAAATTAATTTTTTTTTTTATAGTAACATACATTTTGCTTTTACATGTATTAAAAAAAATTATTTTAACAAAAATAAATAAATATATGTACCAAAAAAAATTATATAGCAACATACATTTTGCCTTATAAGAGCATACATTTGCCCTTATAGTAACACAAACTAACACTACAAAAAACGTGTATTTTAACGATTAAATTTAGCAATCGCCCATAAAAACGGTTGCTATATAAATATTAGCGACCGTTCTTGGCAGTCGCGTAATGGTACCCAAATGGGTCAAGACTTGAGTCACTTAGTGACAGTAAAAGCGGTCGTTAATTCGGCGATCGTCTGCAAAAACGATCGCTAAATTGAAAGTGGTCGCTAAACCTTATTAACGATCAAAAAGAGGTCGCTAATGCTGTTGCTAAAATGCGTTTTTTTATAATGTTGGAACAAAAAAATCCTGGAATTTGTCTTGCGCGAAATTATAAAAAAATTATCTAAATCTGACACGACTCAGTTTAGATCCACAAAATTTTGGATTGGTTACTTTTATGCTTTCTAGATACGTAGAATATTTCATATAAGCTTTTGTCTTTAAATAAATTTACCTAGAGTACGGAAGTCACATGTGATTTTGAAATTTTACTAAAACAAAGTATATCGTAAAAAACCAGGTGAGTTAGCTCACCTGGCCACCGGGCTCCTCACTTGTGTGAGTGACCCGGGTTCGATTTCTTTTGGGAACGAATAGGGGGGAGATATAAGATTGGCTTGGAGATATGAGTGTATGGAGACTTGGTGAACTAACTTCTAACCACTAACAACTAACATTTACCGATAAAAAAAAACAAATTATATCGTGGTGAGCTACAGAGTTCCAAATATTTAGAAAAAAACACAAATTTGGTGTTTTAACACGGTTTGAGCAAACCCTTAATATCTCATATAAGCTATATCATTGCGTGTGAATCCATTCAACAATATAACATACATGTATGTATCATTGCGTGTGAATGTTTATATATTAATGAGATGTTGAAGAAATTAAAAAGAAAAAAGGAAAAAAAGTTAAGCCCTCTAACCCTTCTTCTCCAAGGTCTTAAATGATTTTATAAAACCCAATTCCTCCCTAAGAAGTAGAGATTCAAGAACTTGCATAACCATGTTGAGTTTTTGGCAGCAGCAAATTTATCAAATCCTACTTCTGCACTTTATTTTCTTAGCAAAATGCTATGGAAGGTGCCGAGCAACAACAGAGTACCTCCATCACCACCAAAGCTTCCACTTTTAGGAAACCTTCACCAGCTGAGCGAGTTGACTCACCGTTCCTTGCACTCTTTGGGCATGAAATACGGGCCGATCATGCTTCTCCACTTCGGCAACAAGCCTGTGGTGGTTCTGCAATCGGCGGATATAGCTAGTAACATCTTAAAAACACACGATCTGGTCCTTGCTGATAAGGCGTACTCAAGAACTACGAGGCAACTTCTCTACGACTTCAAGGATGTAATAATTGCTCCTTATAGTGAATATTGGAGGAAATTAAAGAGCATATGCATTGTTCAGCTCTTGAGTGGTAAAAGGGTCCAATCTTACAATTTTATAAGGGAAGACACTACAAAAAAAAGCGCGTTTTAGCGACCGTTTTTTAGCGACCGCCAAAAAAGCGGTCGCAAAAATAGAGAATAGCGACCACTTCGATGTTTTGGTGAAGTTTGATACATTAGCGACCGTTTTGCGACCGCCGGAAAACGATCGCAAATTATTCATTTACCAAGTTTGCGACCGCTTTTAGGCGGTCGCAAATAATTCACTTAGATTAGCGACCGCATTGGCGGTCGCAAAATGTTGAAACTGGGGCCGCCAACCCGAAATTAAAGACCCGGTTCGGATATTAATATTAGCGGTCGCAAAGTTAAATATTGAATTAGCGACCGATTTTCCGGCGGTCGCAAATATATTTTAATTTAGCGACCGCTTTTGGCGGTCGCAAATTTCGGATCCGATTTAGGGTTGTTGCGCAATTATTGGCCCATTCAATTTTATTGTTTTGCGACCGCCAAAGCGGTCGCTAATACGCGATTATAGAACATATTCTGCCTCTTTTTTCTTCAGTTTTTTCGGGGGAAAACCCCCAATTCCTCTCACAAAATCCTCCCAAATTCAAACAAGCATTGTTTCAACGTGTTGGTGGCAATTGTGGAGGTCTATTATTATATTGTGCTCGTTGCTTCGCTAATTCACCGTACGTTTTTACAATTTTACCGTTTAATTTTTAATTTTGTGTATTATATATATATATTTGATAATTAAGTGTTATTGTGAATAATTAAATTTTAGAATTTATAATATGCATGTATTAGAATGATAATGTGAATAATTATTGTAATTGATTATAGTTGATTTTTTGTTTAAAAAATTGGATATGTTTGTTTATAGTCGAAACTCTGCCGAATTTTTTTAGAATTTATATGTGATGTATTTTTAATTTGTATCAGATGGAACTCCCTGATCGTCGTTGGATGTATGAAATGTCTCGTTTGATACAAGGAAATATGAACTATGAATTTTGCGAGAAACTTGATGAGTTTATTGTGTTTGCTTGTAGTAAGCCAAATTGCATGGATAGTTTTGGTTGGATTAGATGTCCTTGTTCAGGCAAAAAGTGCAGTAACAGGAGATTTTTTAGCATAGATGAGGTTAAAACTCATCTTGTGAGGTTCGGTTTTGCTCCATTTTATTATAATTGGACCGGACATGGTGAAAGCAGGTGGAATTATAATTTGGAAATAGTAATTGCCTTCTATGATCAGTTGAGTAGTTGTGGATGTGAGAGATTTGAGATTGGTGGTTCGAGCTGCGACCCGTCTACACCATTGGATGAGCTAGATGAATTCCAACGGTATCATACGATTATTGATGAGTCTGGTTTGGGTGTTCACCATACAGCCATGGAGGAGGAACCAAATCTGTCGATAAAAAATTATTTTCTGGTTGTGATACTGAGACTCAGTTGTCATTTAACGCTCAGATGTTGTCCATCAAACTGAAGGCAAAGTGAGTCAGAAAGTCTACAATCAATTCACAAAGTTGTTTAAACGGGCCCTACCTAAAGAGAACACAGCGCCAGAAAATTTCTATCAAAGTAAGAGGCTATTGAAGGATATGGGTTTACCGTTTGAGAAGATTGATTGTTGTACCAATGGTTGCATGCTGTTTTGGGGCGATGACGTGAGCATTAATCAGTGCAGGTTGTGCAGCCACCCTAGGTTCAAACCCTCTGATCGTAGGAAGAAGACAACTTTCAAGTCGATGTATTATCTTCCCATCACGCCTCGTCTAGAGAGGTTATATCAGTCGAGTGCCACTGCAAAAGACATGACATGGCATGCTGAGGAGTGTTCTGGTTAGAATTCCGGAGAGATGCGTCATCCTGCAGACTCTAATGCGTGGAGACATCTTGATAGAGAGTTCCCAGATTTTGTGAGTGAGAAGCGAAATGTGAGACTTGGTTTGTGCACAGACGGATTTGCTCCATTCGGTATGCACGGAAAGAAGTATTCTTTGTGGCCTGTTTTGTTGACTCCATACAATCTACCCCCTTGGTTGTGCATGAAGCCTCAACACATATTTCTCACTGTGTTGGTGCCTGGTCCTCACAACCCGAAGTATAAACTGGATGTTTATCTTCAGCCGTTGATTAAAGATTTGTTATATTTGTGGCATTTGGGAGTAGAGACGTACGACGTGTACCGAAAGGAGAACTTCACGTTACGGGCTGCTATTTTATGGACCATCAGCGACTTTCCAGCATATTCTATGTTATCTGGGTGGTCGACAGCTGGAAGACTAGTGTGCCCGTACTGCATGGATGAGTCTGATGCATTTTATCTTCCAAATAGTAAAAAGATATCATGGTTCGACAACCACAGGAAGTTTCTATGTGATGATCATACCTTTCGGAGGGATAGACAGAATTTTCTAAAGGGTAGACCTCCTGTAAAGCGTCCAAGGCCACGAGTTTGAACATGTATTTATACATTTTTTATATTATTATAAGAGTTTGATGTATTTAGTTTAACAATACACATTTTATTTTAGGTGATTCGTTGTTGAGAGAGGTTACAGTAACTGACTTGTGGAAAACGACTGAGGAGCATCTTTAGAGACTTGCCTTATTGGAGTAAATTATTGATTAGACACAACTTGGATGTGATGCATATAGAGAAGAATGTGTTTGATAACTTGTTCCACACTGTTGATAGAATTTGCTAATCGTGTTTGTTATGTGGCTTGTTATAACGTATTAATTCTACCAAACAATAATCCAAGAATTGTGTGTTCTTGGATAATATAGAGAGGGTGAGTAGAGAGTTTAGAGGGAGAAAATATTTGTTGTATTATGATTGTACTATTTGTAATAGTACAAGAGAGACCTTATTTATAGGTGTGCAAGTGTGAGGTAGCACCTTACGAGCCTACATGGCTTCCGGTGTTGACGAAGGTTCTTAACCTTCGCCTTGGTCCCTCACAATGCACCCTTTGCCAGTCCCTTTCCTACTACATATCTATTCACCCTATTTATGCATCCGTTATTTGGGCTCTTGGGCTAGGCGAGGTGTTAGGATATCTGTGTTAGATGTTTTGATGATATAATAAACCAATCAGCTTGTAATAAGACCAGCTGAACATGTTAGTCAGCTGATGAGTAGTTAGGATTAGATAGGTTCGAGTGAGGGGGAATCAACCTTGCTGCCTAGAAGATCCGAAGCTATCATAGAGAAGAAGACCGGCTGAGACCTTGAGGACTTAGCCAATTTCAGAGGACAGAAGATTTAAGCAGCTGACACTGGAGTATCGAGAGCAGATCATCAGAGGAGTTAACATCAGCTGATATCAGAAGAGACAGATCAGCTGATATCAGAAGATCAGCTGATCAGCTGAGAGCATGTCTCAGACAAGACAAGGACCATGGATAAAAGTCATATTCAGACGAAGTCAAGAAGACCAGCTGAGGTGCACATCAGCAGACTTGTACATCAGCTGAGGTCCCTGTACCAGCAGACAGTACACCAGCTGAGGAGACAGATCAGCTGAGGTCTTGTGCTCGGCCCAGATTCTTCGAAATCATTTTAAGGGTTGACTTGCGACATAGAAGGAAGATTCCCAGAATAGAAGATCAATTAATCAAGGGGACAAACTTGATTGATTGTAGATCGCGAAGATTGACGGGAATCAAGATGGAGATTCAATCAATCACAACGATTGATTGAATACGAGATTATAGGATCTCAGATTTCTAGTCCATCCCAACGGCTAGTTATTTGACCCTATAAATTAGAGTAACAGTGATAATTTCAGTATCGAATTTACACGCATATTAAGCTAGCCGAAACTCTGTCAGAATTATCACTTGCACTCAAAAACCCCATTCATACTTATTATTTGTAAAAGCTTTGTAGAAGCTGTGAGAAGTCAATTGCGATTGTAGCATTGACAATTTGTAAGAGAGTAGTACTCTCGAAGTGTGTAAGTGAGTAAGTGAGTAAGTTAGTGGAGAGCCCCTCAACTCCAAATTGGATTGAGGAGAGTGGATATAGGACAGTTGGTCCGAACCACTATAAATCCCTTGCGTCTCGTCTTATTTCTTTCTGTTCGTAACTTGTTCACATCACCTAAAACTGATTTTCATTAAAAACGTTTTTCGCACAATTCAAATTTAGACTACCTCAGTAGTCTGCTGGTTTTCTGAATAACCAACATAATTTGAAAAAGGCTTTTGAATCCTTACAAGTCTATTCAACCCCCCTTCTAGACTTGTTCAAAGGTATTCTTCCCTAAAACCTGCCTTTGGGACCAACACGAGGTCCTTGGCGAGCTCCTTTGCCTTGTGCGATTTTTAGGGATGATGCAGCGGTGGACCTCGGTGAGGTGTCCTCGAAAAGGGGCGAGCTCCCTCTCTAGAGGGGTAGCTCGCCCGTAGTCTTCTCTCCTCCTGGTACCTTTGGTTGCTGGTCTCGGCCTATCGGGAGCTCGGGCGAGGTCCCCTACCTCACCGAGCTCCCTCGTGCTGGCCTTGGTTCGGACCAATGACTTAGCCCCCGCCCACCTCGGTGACCTTCGCAGCCTTGGGACAATCCCTTGATTATCTTCCGGTAGTTCGCCTTGTCAACACACACGATTTTGAATACAGAAGGCAAGACTAAAGACACTGCAAAATCCAGATAAGAGTTAAGTCAGTTCTGTTCTCGTCCTACTCTGTCCAGTGGTCGACGACCAGGTGAGTTTCCACAAGCATGCTACCAAATTTCCAGAGTAGAGAAGAAAAAATTATGTCAATGGGTGAAAGAATTGCGCTTTTCGGACAATTACGTGTCCAACATGGGTAGGCGCTTTCCGAACAATTACGTGTCCAACATGGGTAGGTCGTTTGAGCCAGAAACTGGGAAGATTGGTCCGATGAAGAGTCATGACTGTCATGTTTTTATGCAGCGGTTGCTACCGATTGCCTTTCGGTACTCACTTCCGAAGCATGTATGGAGTGTCATCACAGAATTGAGTCTATTTTTCAGAGACTTAACAGCCTCAATGATTAAAGTGGACAACATGTAGCGTTTGGATAGAGACATCCCTGTTATATTGTGCAAGTTGGAAAAACATTTTCCACCCAGTTTCTTTGACTCGATGTAGCACTTACCTGTTCATTTACTGAATGAAGCTTTACATGGTGGTCCAGTGCAGTATAGGTGGATGTACCCTTTTGAGAGGTAAGTATAAATTTATTTATTTATTTGTTTCTTTCTAATTTTTATGTTATTTTATTGTTCATTAAGTATTGAATTTACTATTTTTAGGTATCTCCACAACTTGAAACGTAATATTGGAAATACAGCACAAATTGAAGCATCCATTGTTAATGCTTATCTTACTGAAGAGGTTGGTACATTCTGTTCTTATTACTTTGGCGATCAAGTTCAAACGAGGATCAGAACGAGCCTCACAACTATGATGGTCGCGCAGAAGAACATCCTCTTCGTGAGTTCGATGGTATGCTGTCGGTATTCTTACATGCTGGTCGACCACTCGGTAAGGAGACCAAATGATATTTCCAAAGTGACTGGGAAGAAGAGACGATACATTCGTATGCTTTGATGAATACGCCCGAGGTTCAACCATACATACAGTGAGTTTTATATTTTTAGTCATATTTTGAAGTTATGTTAGTATTTTAATACTAGTGTTTCTGATATGTAAGGATGTTTTGTGAGCAAACTCGTCAACAATTACCAGGCATCACAGAAGCAGAGGTGTATGATGCAGTACGCAACAAATTCACGTTTTGGTTCTAAAAAATGGTATGTAACACTACCTCATATTATATATTCGCCACAAAGTTAATAGTATTAATCTTGTAAGAATTCTATATTTGTAGGGACTAAGTAATCAGCTTCAGAATCCACATCTTAAAGCTTTGAGCAAAAGACCACTACGACAAGTGACATGTTATAATGGGTACTATGCAAATGGTTTTAAATTTCACACAGCTGTGTATGCTTCAGTAAAAGCCACTTCAAATAGCGGTGTTTGTGTTACCAGTGGAAACTTCAACGAAGCACCGGTCGATTACTATGGTGTGTTGAAAGAGGTGGTTGAAGTTGAATATCCAGGGTGGCCACAGAGAAAAATAGTTTTGTTCTTCTGTGAATGGTTTGATCCGGCTCGAGAAGGGAAGAGAGTCGATGCAAACTACAAGATCGTTGATATTAACATCAACAAAAAATATCCAGTTGCATCCCTTCATCTTTGCATCACAAGCATCTCAGGTTTATTATTGCAAGTATCCAATTTCAGGTAAATCGAACTTAAGAACAGTGGTCAAGGTCAAAGCAAGGTCGTTGGTGGAAATGCCTAATTTATTATTATTGTTTATTGTTATATATGTTTACTATTGTTTATTGTTTATGTTTATTGTTTATTATTGTTTATTGTTTTATTATTGTTTATTATTGTTTATTGTTTATTATTTTGTTTATTGTATATATGTTTACAGTTTGTATATATATATATATGTTGATTATGTTTATGATTTTTTATATATGATTTTGTAAATGTTTATTATGTTTATGATTTTTTATATATGATTTTGTATATGTTGATTATGTTTATGATTGTATATGATTGTTTATTAGTGTGTAATAGTAATAGTATTAGTGTATAGTAGTAATAGTATTAGTGTATAATAGTAATAATATTAGTGTATAATTGCTATTAGTATTAGTGTATAATTGTTAATAGTATTAGTGTTTAATTTGCTATAGATAAGTCAACAACCCGATCAGATTCAGGGTGACGGTCAAGGGAGAGGGAGAGTAAGAGGGAGAGGACGGAGGCCACGAGTCCTCCCTTTACCAGAGATTCGAGCCCCCGAGTTTTTGATGCCCCCGCCCTCCCAGTCTCAAGGGGCCAGAGCTTTGTCATCATCAGTTGCCGGATCTTCATCACGGCAACACCCTTTGCATAAGACCTGACAGTTCATTGAAGTAAAGGAGGGACAATAAGTAAATTAAATATTTATTTTGTTTTATTGTTATATAATAATTACTAATATATTTTTTTTAATCTAGCTTGCTTCCGAGCCACGTGGTCACTGAGAACGTCACGACGTGCATATTGTCGGTCACATGGCCTTATGGAGTAGGATCATAGACTGGTGTACCTGGGACCACGAGGAAAGCGATGTTTGGAGAGTTTAAGGTATATGATTGTTAATATTTTGAGTAATTATTAATAGTTGAATAATTAATTGTTTGGAATTGTTTGAATTGCAGAAATTGTGCTTTTGGGATCCGGCAAACAATGCTAGGGTGGAGGAGTTATGGTGCAGTCGAGCACAGGTCCGGATGAAGGAAATCGTCTGCAAGTTCAAGAGAAAGTGGATAGCAGGGAAGACAGTTGACTTGGGGAAGGATGCTGATGGACGGCTGATCTGGGAAGAATTGGTGGCTTACTAGAGTGATTCGGAGCACCAGGAGAGGGCTCGTAAGGCGCGAGAAAATCGCATGAGCAACCCTACTGGAGAAGGAGTCGCCATACATCGGGTGGCTCCCGGACCGCTTACGAGCACGGCCTCGCTTTTGTAAGTATTTCTATTTATAATTCTTAATTTATAATTAATTTTTATATTTAATTAAATTATTATAATTAACTTTTTTTAGGAGCAAGCGCACGGACGGAAGCCCAAACTCTTCGAGTCTCTTTCCTTTCTTCACCCAGTGAATGAGACTGGGAAATCCACATATGCCCGCACCACCGAGCTTCATGTAGGTATCTAATTAGAATGTACTTGTAAATAAATTTTAATTATTCTATTAAAATAAAATTAATATTTTATTTTGCTTAATTTCAGAACAAGTTCAGAACTGCTCTCGATGAGGCTCAGACACAAGCGGCACCTACTCCGGAGAACCCTACACCTACCCCTATTGATGAGGACCGCCTCTATATTGATTTGGCCGGAGTCAATAGGGGCAAGATACTAGGGTTGGGAGGATACAGTAAGGTTGTCCGTCAAACGCACCGCCGGACCTCATCATCATATTCAATGTCCTCTCAGCCAAATGTCGATCTGCAGCATGAAGTGATCGAGTTAAAGGACACGTTGTCCAAGCAAGAGAGGAAAGAAAGGAAGATGCAGGCTTGGTTGACTCAAGTTTTCGAGCCGACCGGCATTCCACTTCTGAAGGACTCGGATGATGAGACAAATGCAGGTGTGGGTCGTGGTGCGGGTCATGGTGCGGGTCGTGGTCCCGGTGTGGGTGCGTCTCCTCGTGCGAATGAGGGTGACGATGGTGGAGATCTTGAAGGATGAGACGATTTTAATTCTAACGAGTAGTTAATTTATACGTTGAACACTTTTTTTTTTGAATTGAATATTAAGTTTTTTAACTTTATGTTAATATATTTTGAATGTTTACAATTGTATGTTTAATTACATCAAAGTTAATTTTTTAAAATCAAAATTTAGTAATTTATAATATTAAAAATTGTGGCTAATTTGGTGTTATATACAATTAATTGAATAAAAATGAACAAATTAAAATTTTGGTATTGTAAATTATTAAATTTATAACATTAAATTATTATGGTTGAAATATATAAATATTTAAATTAAGTATCAAAGGATTAATTTGATGAATTTAAAAAAAAAAACGAGACACAATTTGGAATTATATACTATTAATTGAAAAAAGACGAATAATAAAAAAAAAATTAGTAATGTAAATTATTAAATTTATAACATTTTTTAAAATTTATTGAAATATATATACAATAATAAATTAGATACGAAAGAGAATTAATTTGATGAATTTTAAAAAAAAAATTGACTTAATTTGGAGTTATATACAATTAGTTGCACAAAAGTAAATGAAATGAACAAGTGTTCGAGTAGAACAGTCACCTTTGAGATGCCCAGAGGTCGCGAGTTCGACTCCTTGCAGGCTCAAATTTGCAAGATTTATTCTGAGCCAAATAAGGCTCATATACAATATGTGATGATATGATAAGGATGCTGGGTTCGTGGCCAAGTGGTTCGAGACCAGCCAGCCCTCGAAAGGGCCTGGGTTCGAACCACATTGGCCACATTTTTTTTTGCTACGTAAAACGCTAGCGACCGCGGACATTTTGGTGACCACTTTTGCGACCGCGGAAGCGGTGGTAAATTAGTGACCGCTACCAAAAAGCGGTCTCAAAATATTTGCGACTGGTGTTTTTGCGACCGCCTTAAGCGGTCGCTAAAACGGTCGCTAAATGAATTTTGAGACCATTTTGCGGTCGCTAATCACCGCGTTTTTTGTAGTGAGAAGAAACAGCGCTTTTGATGAAAAAGATTGGATCTCTGATTCGCCTGTGATATGATATGCAGAGCGGCTTTTGGAAGGAAGTACAGTGACGGGGAACATGGCAAGAAATTTGTGAATCTTCTTAAGGAAGCTATGCAGCTGTCAGGCTCCACAACTATTGGAGACTTTGTTCCGTGCCTTTGGTGGATCAGTCATGTTAATGGCTTCGATAGAAGGGTCAATAGGGTTTCCACAGAAGTTGATGATTCTAGAAATGGTACTTGAACAACACCTGAATGGTGAAGCAGTGAAAGATGGAAACGGAGAAAATCTTGTGGACATTTTGCTCAACATTTACAAGGAAAATAGCAGTGGTGTTGCCTTTGATAGGACTAGCATCAAAGCAATTATTCTGGTAATCTCTTTCACACACACACTCTCTCACATGCACACACTTTTAAAGTACATTGATGGATTTCAAACAAGCAGGATATGCTTGTTGGAGGAACTGATACGTCGTCTACCACACTAGAATGGGTCATTACAGAACTCTTAGGACACCCCACAATCTTAAAGAAGTTACAGACAGTAGTAGGAGAAGTGATGGAGGGCAAACAAGGCATTGTTACTGACAAAGATTTAGGAAAAATGCAGTATTTGAAAGCAGTGGTGAAGGAAACTCTACGTTTTCATCCCCCTGTCCCCTTGTTAGGCCGAATAGCACGAGAAGATTTTAGAGTTATGGGGAAAGATTTTGCAGCTGGGACGATGATCATAACTAATGCTTGGGCGATCGGGAGAGATCCAGCATCTTGGGATGAACCTGAGGAGTTTATGCCGGACAGGTTCTTGAATTCTTCGGTAGACTTTAAGGGGCTTAATTGTGAGCTGCTCCTGTTTGGGACTGGAAGAAGACTCTGTCCAGGGATCGCATTAGCAGTGATATTTGTTGAACTTGTGTTAGCAAATCTTTTGCACAAGTTCGAGTGGGGATTGCCTGATGGGACAAAAGCAGAGGATTTGGACGCAACAGAAGAGCCCGGTGCTACCGTTCACAGGAAATACCCTCTCCTTGCTGTTGCAACTCACTCTTATGTGTAATGCCTTTTATGAATTAATAAAACCAAAACAACATGACAATAAATTCTGCTTTGAGTTTTTTCTTCTGTTTTTCATGCCAGTTCGTGTATGTAATATATGTATCATGTATGGTGAGTGTAAGCTGTTGGGAATATTGATTTTAATTAAATATTAAGTGATAATTAAATTATCTATTTTGCATAAATGGATTTAATTGATTTGAGCTTTATATAGAAGGTCAACGGAATAAAGTACAAAGGCATTATTAGCATTTGGCTCTAGAGTCTAACCTCAATATAATTTTGACCCCTTTTCATTTCTATCTGCTGTATGTTCATTTTTCCTGCCACGAAAGATTAACTGTAGAAAACACTTGATGATTCTTCAAAATTGCAAGACAAATGGAACCCTTGAAGCTTGAATGTTGGATTGATCATAGAAATTGGTTGATTTGAATCATGGGTTTGAAGTTTAGAGATGGGTATACCACCCTCCTTGTCTAACTCCATTGTCGAAGTATCTTCATTTTCTATGACATCTCATCCGCTTCACAAGACGGGTGCAAGGACCCTTTTTAGTCTCGAAGTGGTTCAACCAATACATTGTAGAAGCTTTCGTACAAAAACTGAAATAATGTCTGCAGGTAACAATCGATAATAAATTCTAGAATATTTCATCAACAACCCAAGCAAGTAAGACCTCCTTCACTTCCCTTTACTCACGAGTAGAAATCTCCCCATTTTATGTTTTTTCAGTATTTGAATTCAAGTGCCTCAATATGTTTGCTGGTTTTCAGCAAGAACCGGCTCACCATCCACAAGAGTAAGAGTCTAGTTTGATTTAACATCCTTTAATTCAGCTTGGGCTTTCAAAGTAGCTTCTGCGACTGCCACGGGATGATATTTCTTGGCCACTACAAAAAAAAGGGTTTTTGCGACCGACTTAGCGACTTCCAACATGTTTAGCGACCGATTTAGCAATTGAAAGAGTGAGTCGCGAAAAACATAGTAGCTAATATTTAGCGACCACCTAATCGGTTGCTAATTGGTCGTTAAGATGACCCGGTCTTGACCCGTATTGGTGCAGTTAGTGACCGCATTGACGGTCGTTAAATATTAATTAACGACCTTTTTTGCGGTCGCAAATTTGTATTGAAAAATTTATATGATTTATTTTATACATTTAGCGACCATACCGACGGTTGTTAATATTTATTTAACGATCGTCCAGTCGGTCGTAGATTTTCATAATATATACTCCCTCTGTCCCACAGGAATTTGCACACTTTCTTTATTTGGACGTCCCACACAAATTTGCACACTACTAAAAAAGGAAGCATTGATTTACGTGCACACTCACAAACCTTTACACATATTTACCCATATACCACTACTTTATATATAAAACTATTTTTTCTTTAAAAATTTGCCGTCCCGTAGGGTGCAAATTCCTACGGGACGGAGGGAGTAAAAATTAAACAAATATTTTATATTGCCAGATTTTTGCGACCGCCTGAAACGTGTAAATCATTGCATTTTAAAAAAGTTACACTTGTTATTACTGAAAAATTGCACCTGTTAATACTTAAAATTACTTTCTAAAATGTACTTTTTAATAATAATATGTGTGAATTTTTAATAATAATTAATATAAATGTTAATACATTTTAATTGCACGATGCACTCAGTGTACACAAGACTAAGGCCTCAATTACATGTCCTGCCCAATCGCTTTTGGGGGTAAGTGACTAGGTGGAGAGTTTAATAATTTATTTGGAAATTTAAACTACTTAAATAAATCACAAAAACTTATATGAAACATTTTACGGTGTGAAACGATACCATATTGTTAAATGGGTCAAATAAAAAACGTGCGGGTCGGGTTGGTCATTTAGGCGGATCCGGTAAATTGGAAACGGGTTATTCATATTGCAATTAAAAATCTGATTTCACACTTTCCTTTCTCTCATTTTCGTTTTCTCTCTCGTTCCTGAGTTCTTCTTCGTGACGGTTTCACGACTGTTACAGGCGTTTCTCTAGTTCTTCCACCGTTTCTGACTTCATATTTGCAATTTAAGGTATTTTTTCTTACATATTCATCTTCGTTTCAAGTTTTTTCCATTTTTCAGAGTTAAATATGTTCTTAATTAAGTGAAATTTAAGGTTTATTTGTTATTTATATTTCTTATTTTTTTGTGTTCAGACGTATTTTTTGTTTAAAGCTTTTTCATATGCTTTAAACCCTAGGTTTTTATGCTTTTTTTTGTCAATTTTTTTGTTCGCGAAGAGTTTCTGTTCAATGCATGTTCATATGATCGATCATTCTGTAAGTCTTATTATTCAAATGCATGTTCGTATTTTTTGAAATTTTTGGGTCAGATGCTCTGCTTAATGTTAATATTGCTATGTTTTTTTTTATTTAGTTGATGTTTTATGTTTAGTAACACAAATATTTCTAATGTATTATTGCTACAGTAACATAAATAGTAATATAGTTTTGTGTTGTTTAGTAACACACATTTTGTTGTTTAGTACATGTAATTCTGTCAGTTTTATTATTATTGTGTTGTAACATGCATATTATTGATTTGTAACATAAATATTTCTATATAGTAACATGTATTATTGCTGTATAGTAACATAAATAGTAATATAGTTTTGTGTTGTTTAGTAACACACATTTTGTTGTTTAGTACATGTAATCCTGTCAGTTTTATTATTATAGTATTGTAACATGCATATTATTGATTTGTAACACAAATATTTCTATATTGTAACATGTATTATTGCTGTATAGTAACATAAATAGTATCATAATTTTTTGTTGTTTAGTAACATATAATTCTGTCAGTGTTATTATTATTGTGTTGTAAAATGCATTTTATTGATTTGTAACATGGATTTTATTAATTAGTAACATAATTTTCTGATATGTAGTAACATGTATATTATTGATTTGTAACATGTATATTATTCAACTTGTATTACAGATTATAAAATGGGAAAATATCCAGATGGGTCATTTGTGGATGATTCACCTGTTATGTTGATTAAAGGTCCTATTGCTCCATCTAGGAAGCGGCGTAGGCATGTTTCTAGTAAGAGCACAGCAATTGTTATTGTATCGTCTCAACAATCTAGGTATGGTTCTTTATATATATATATATATATTGTATTTGTTCATTCAATGTTACATATATTTATAATTTTTTTTATTTTCAGAGAATTCACTCCTCATAGTAGACCTACTTCTGTCTTTGAGCTGGTTCAAAGTTCGAACAATGCTCAGAAGGAAGCTGTTTGCAGCATAGGTTTTGGTGGTTTACTGAATTTGCATCTGAAAAGCTGAGTGGGTACCCAATGCTTAAATGGCTTGTTGATAATTTTAATCCTCACAGTTGACAATTGTCGGTTGGCCGTTCGTGAAGTTTTACTGTTACTCCAGATGATGTACATGACATTTTCATGATACCGGGGAATGATGGATGTGATGTCCCTATTTTTAATCGAGGTGAAACTAATCTTTTGCTTGAGAAGTACAGTCAGCTGTATGGTATTAGAACTTCATCGAAGTTGACTGCTCTTGCTGATCTTTTCAAGAAGAAGTTGAAGGATGGTGGTGACGATTTCAAGTGTTTGTTTGTGTTTTTCATCATGTCTTCATTATTTACTCCTGCATCTAGTCATTTGGTTTGTAACCCTGGAATTTTGAAGGCTGTTGTTGATGTCAGTAATATAGCAAAGCTTGATTGGTGTTCTTATGTTTTTAACAAGGTGTGTGAGAGTGACAATTTTATTCGTGTGAATGGCGCTCACAATGTTACTGAATGTTTGATTATTCTTCAAATGACTTATCTTCACCGTATTCAGTGGAGAGGTGTTGAATTGTTGTCTGCAATTTCTTTGATTCAACACTGGGATTATGTGAATTTGCATGCTCGATGTAGGAAGGAATCTGATGCTGGTTTATACGGTGATGGGGATCTTGTTACTGATGTTTATCCAGTGACAAGAAATGGGCGTATGAGGGTGTCGAATAATGGGGATTTGAATCCTTCTCTCTCTGGAAAAGTTGAGGTAACATACTTGTAACTTAATTTTAACATCTATTTATTTTGCACAATAATATTTCTTATGCATGTTAATAATAACTCATTCTATGGGTTTTAGGTATATTATTTGAGTTGTTTCATGTATATTGTTGAATTGTAACATGATTATTACTTTGTTGTAACACATATTCTAGTATATAGTAACATATATTTTAGTAACATATATTTTACTATTTAGTAACAAATATTCTAGTATATAGTAACATATACTTTTGTAACATATATTTTACTATTTAGTAACATGTATGTTACTAAATAGTAACACAATCCTTTCTATTTAGTAATATGCATGTTACTATATAATAAGATCTACATTACTTTATGTAGTATCATATTTTATTATTGGCTGTGCAGATGAAGCTGGAGAAGTTGTTGAAAGAAATTAGCAATTCATCCTCTAGTTTTATATCTAGATTATCTGAAATTAAAACGAACTTGTCTGATTCAAACACAGATTCTGATTCTCAGTTCTGGGGGGATGAGTCCTTTCTAACTATAGTAGATGATCTTGTTTTAAATTTTAATCGTGCAAAAGAACTCTCTGATGCACCTAATTTTGATTTATTTCCTGATAGTCCTCTTTTTAAATATAATTCTAATTATCAAACCATGAAGGCTGATCAGGTTGTATGCGCTGAAAGAAGCCCGAAAAGGTCAAATGATGATGTTTGTGGTGATGTTGGTGAAGTTCAGATGAGGAGGACAAGGAAAGGGAAGGAAAAGGTAATTGTAGAATCTGAGGAAAGTGAGAAAGCTGATGATGCTGATTTTGAAGAGGATGATAGTGAAGAGGCTGAAGAAGAAGAAGAAGAAGAAGAAGAAGAAGAAGAAGAAGAAGAAGAAGAAGAAGAAGAAGAAGAAGAAGAAGAAGAAGAAGAAGAAGAA